>JAODKC010000395.1:0-12685 GCA_026777985.1 Mormyrops attenuatus
CCTCCTGCCCTTGCCTATGTCATTGGTGCCAACATGCACCATGACCACTGGATCCACCCCGGCTGGGGCCAAAAGCCCCATGTCCCCTGACAGCGTTCAATATAGACTTCTTGCCTGGTGGATGTGCATTCTCCACTGTATAGCTGCTTGAAATAATCTTTATGGGCCGGGGGTCTCACATGGGGGTTTTAAAGTAAACATTGTCACATGTTTCTTTGGCAACTTGACAAATTGGACCAAGAACACTAAATCATATGGCTGCAGTTAGTCAAATTGTGATCTGTCTTCTAATTTCCTGCTTTTTGCTAGTTAATTATGAATCTATATGAACAACAAGTATTCTTAATCAACAAGTACTCTACTCAGCTACTTGTGTTAACTGCTTTTCTCTTTTTTCACACAATTTAAAAGTACTATCTGTACTATTTTAATTTTGAATTAACAATATTCTAAATGTACAAAAAACTAAATGAAGGTGATTGCAGCCTGTGGCCTATGGGTGAAACAATACAATTAAATATATGCAGCAGGCCTGATTGATTGTCTCTCTATAATTTTGAAATGTCTGGTATTTTACCTTTACTTGCTGTTTCCTCTTTTACACACACCAGTGAGAACGTGCTGCTAGAATCACACCTGTTTTCATACAAAGTCCCTCGGCTCACCAGCACCAACATATGTCTCCCACTCCAGGTTCCCCTGCTCATCCCGTGTCATCGTGTAATATCCAGTGCCGGGCAGCCGGGAAATTACATGGGCGGAAACGGCAACCACATGAAATGCTGGCTACTGGCTCACGAGAAAGCTGGCGGCTGGGAAGGTCCACCTCCCCAGGGTGGGACGGGGGTGAGGCACAGTTGTGATATCGCTAATAGACCAGGCCTGAAAGATTGCTCAGAGCTGCTGGGGGGCAGCCGTAGGAGTGATGTGAACACAGAGGAAATGAATCAGAAGTGAAGTATGTCACTGCCTCTATATTAAAGAAGCTGTTTATGTCCTGGGGGATAGGGCTTATGCGCACTCTCCCGCTTTGCCTTTTATGAGGGAATGAATCCCACACAATGGGCCTGTCCCAATGCTTAGTCGGGTGTTGTTCTGTTTGAAAGTGTGGAGAGTTAACTGCAGTAATGCACGGGGCTGTCTCTGCAAAATCTGTAATGCATTAGAATCTGGATTTCCTGAACTTTGACAAATTACCAGTTTGGGACAAAGGGTCACACACAAGATCAGCAGATCGTATGGCATTACCGATGGTAACATACAGTAAGATTACCATGGTATTTTCAAACTAATGTTTTACTAAGCAGTAACAAATTCATCTCATGATAAACAAAGAACCAACACAATTGAGCCAAAATTTGTTTGAAAATAACATTTTCTCCACTGGAATGTTCTGGAAGTTTTTTTTTTGACTTGGGAAAGACATGAAAATAAATGTTGATGCAGAATACAAAGACACATGAGTGCCTGTGATTGCTGACCGCATCCAGGAGACCAGTAGATTGAGGTATTCTCTTCATTCTCATATGTACCTTTTTTCCCATGCCTCATGTTGTTTGCTTCTGTTGTCTCCATTTATTTTTTATTTAATGTAGCAAAAATGTATAAATGGAAACATATTTTTATACTTAAAGGAATCAATTTGCTATTCTGTTGTGTAACAGTGACTGCACAATTTTTGGCACCTTTTGTAAAGATTTGTAAAAGGGATTAGAAACCTTTCAGTGAAGTAAGCTTCATCTCACACTGGAAAAAAATGAGAAGTCTTTCATTACTTTCATTGAAGTAAATTTGTTTTAAAAAAACAAACAAACAAATCCTTCATCAAGAAATAATTTTCTAACAAAAACACATTTGCCATGATTGTTGTGATAGTGATGTGAAATGATAGTGAACACAATATAACTGAAACATGTTTCCCCTGTAAATTGTACATCTTTGAGTTGAGTGAATAGGAACCTTCAAGCTGTAGTTCATGACGTAATTAACTGGGGTACAATTATGAGGTGACATAGAGCCCAAATTCCCTTAGTCACCCATCAACATAAAAGAACATACAAACCAAATTAGGAAGAAGTGTGTTGACATACATAAGTCAGGGAATGGGTATTAAAAACAGCTACTCCCCTGAAAATGCCAATTTCTATGATTAGGGCAATAATTTAAAAAAAAAAAAAAAAAAAAGTGGACAACAACGTAATGCTTTAAGATCCCCCTTTGGGTTGTACGTAGGAGTTTTTTGAGCAATATATATTTCTAATTGTGAACTTTCTGTTATGGCAGCAGTTGCCATAGGTTGAGCACGCACAGGAATTGGGGGGTAATGAGTGTGTTTAGGAAAGAGTTTCTGGGGTGTGTCAGGACCTTCAACAATGGGTACGTGACACATTGGAGTTTCAGGAGGCCTATCTATGTGCTGGGTGGTCTGCATTAGGCTGCTGTTTGTCTTTGCTGCCTTTTCTGATTATCACAGTGCACACTAATTGTGACTCTTTCTGGGGGGGCTTCTCAGCAACCACCTCATTTTCCGATGTGATGCAGAGGCTCCCTTTCTTGTGTGGCGGTCCGCACTTCAGATCCCGCCCTCCAAAGCAGTTGCTCTCGTCGTCTTTTTCATGCAGTTCTTAGGTAGCAGCAAATACATAAATATGGGCATGTTGGTGTCCAGGATGTCCCCAGAAAGACGAGGTGCTGGGTCATTCTCTGGCCCACTGGGAGGGAAGATCATTGAACATGCATGGACATTGCTATGGATACAGGCAGCAGAGCTGCAAAACAAAGATTACAACACAAGGTGGGAATGCAGCAGAAGCGATATGGGGCTTGGCCGAAGAGAGTGGCCTCTGTAAATGGCAATCTCTGGCAGGCTGGACATGCACATGCTCCAGCGCAGTAATTACACCAGGCATGCCACATCCAGATGTGTGTGAGGACTCCCGCATGTCCCATGTGCAGATATGTAATATAAATGCTGAGGGAGTAGGTCAACGGCCACCTTCACCAGGCTGTGCCCGTCATTACTCCTCTGTCTGCATTTCCTTTGCCGTGTCAACAAGTTTTCTGCTTTCCTGAAAGCGACTTGTGACAAAGTGTCTGATGCACTGATGTTTGACACAGAAACTATCAGAGAACATGTACTGTATACGTGTCTAACCACCACTCACATTATTGGCTTAGTGTATGTTTAATGTGCACCGTTGCTGTTACTGTACAGTAGTGACGTTAGTCCTACAGTACAGATGCTGGCTGTGATTAAGCCTCATGTCTGCGGCGGAAAGTATCAGGTTGCAACCCTCTTGAAATGAATCGATATAGGGTAAGAATAACCGCCTCCTAGATACATGCAGGGTGAGGCTTGATATTGTTGGCCCTGGAGGAGAGTATGGATTTCAAAGCCATTTTAGAATGGCCCCACCTCCTTTCCACTTCAGTGCATTGATTCTGATTGATCACCTAGGTTGTTTAAGGTAGTGACTCGAGGTATTAAACTAAAGCCTGGTTTTAGTGCCTTGGGTTAGCTGTTAAAAGCTTCTTCTGTAGCGTTTCATGGCTGAATCTCAGCTGTGAACATCATAATATCATCACAGAGGTAAATGTCAGTGTAGGTTCCAGGATGTGCCTGTTTCTGGCTCCTTACAGGCCACGTTGTCAGCTGACTTCCACTGGTCATGTAGATGAAACGGTTAAGACACAATGAGAATGGCTCGCTCTTAATCACATGACTGGTAGGCGAGTTATTTACAAAAATGAATTATCTGTGCTGCTCATGCACTTTCCGGGTGAACTATGGTGCTTAACTGTGGTTTAACCAGTGTTGCTGCTTGTGTCCTGCTACAGCATTAACTTCAATGTGATTTGTAAATATTTTTTTTTAATTTATCTCCCTTTAACAGATGTATATCTCCTAGCATCTAGTGCCTGGCCTTAGCTGGCATATGATTTCTTTCATGTTACTGATTGCTGTTTGTTTATGGTAAGGTTAGGTTTTTTTGGTGAAAGCTGATCAATGACTGACCAGGAATTCAGTCTTTAGAATTGGCCTTATGGTCTCTCCACTTATAACCCATCTTCCCTGGTTACAGACAGCTACTTCCTTTAAATGTGTGTGTAGGTCTGTTTTAGAGCTGGGCGGTATGACCAAAAATTTATATCACGGTATTTTTCAAAGTTATATCGGTTTCACTTTATTTTTTTCAAAGTATGACTGGGCGTTTACCACATTTTAAAGGACACATTTTCATTTTACGTTTTACGTTTTTGCATTAACTATATTATTTTATTATCAGCCATTGTGCCTATCCGCTACCTTAATGATAACATACGGCGAACGTGTTTGTTGGCTAACTGCTTATAGATAAACGGCTAATGTTAAGGTGTGCGCCGTCCAAGTTAACATTTTTGATAAGTGTCTAATAGTTCAGTGTTGCTGGAACACGAGCTTTACTGACCTCGCAAAATTTCTCATAAATGTCTGTCTTTAAGATGCTTCACCAAGTTTGATGTGCTACCTGACTTTGTCGCCACAACTTTGTAGTACTGTTTGCATAGAGCATGGGAGTCATACTCTAGTCCTGGAGGGCCGGAACCCTGCACAGTTTTTGGTTTACTGTCATTTAACACACCTGATTCAACTCTGTGTGCTAATTACCACACAGCTCCTGAGCTGAATCATTTGTGGTGGAACAGGGAAAGTACTAAGCCACACAGGGCTCTGGCCCCCCAGGACTGGAGTTTGATATCCCTGCCATAGAGGCTTATCGACATCCTTAGCCTTTCCATGCTTGTCTGCAAAATACTTCCAAACGGCATTTTTTAATTTTATTTCTTTAACTAAAGCAGCTTGCGAAGTGCCTTCAACTTCACTATAAACCATGTTTGGCCAACTCAGTATGTGTTCGTTAACCAGCGGGAATGCATTCAGCGGCTATTGAGAGGAGAGGAGGGGCTGCGTGAGTGTGTGCCTGCATGCACGCGCGCCTGCGCCGTAGTGGTGCTGTGTGAAGTCTGGCGAATGAGGCGGAAACCGCACTGTCGGTATTAATAATGGACCGGTAGACCACCCCACACTAGTCTGTTTCTATATCAAACACATATTTGTTAAAATGTAAATGTTACTTATTTGAGCTGGTAAGAATGTATGCTGCTGTCACGCTGATAACATACAGTTTGTGACAAACTGTAAACCATGTTAGATTCCTGCTGGACCTCCCCTGCTCCTTTTGGTGATTTCATGCTGCTCAATGTACTGTTTCATCATTAAAAGACCATATAGTTCAAATGAAAATCAGTATTTGAAAAATCATTTTTGTCATTAATAAATAATACTGTAATGAGCAAAATGTTTTGGGCAGGATACAGGGATTTGCTGTACACAATACAATGAATGTATTAATACATTCATATCATACACATTCAAATGAATTGCTGAATACAGAAACTCAATAATATAATACCAGTAGAGAGTGAGCATGATAGTTTTATTTTGTAAAATCAGGTTGCCATAAAAACAGCTTCACTTTACTGTTAAGGCCTCATTTTGGAGAATTACAGTGAAATGTCGCTGGTTCTTTCTGGATTTTTCTGTGTTGGTTCTTGATCTTTGCTTATACTGCCGTGTTTTGTGGAGGAAATATGAGAAATAGGTACAAATTACTTTTTACTTCCTTTTAAAAAAATTTACAACCACAAACTTCCCTGGGGGGTTGTGTGACATGCACAGATTTCAATTTTTTACAGCTATGTAACACAAACAATTTGACTATACAACAAGTAGTTTTTATTCAAAAAGCATCTGTTCTGATAACTTAAAAATCAATATAAAAATAAACAATGAATGTGACTTTCATTACAAATGGATGAATAGTCTGGACAAGTTTTCTGGAATACAAATGAATCTCATGTATGTTGGTAAATAGAAATGAAGTAACACTTCTTGGCTTAATTCTATACCGCATGAAAGACAAGATGGATCAAAAACCATGGAACTTAATATACTAAGTTTCAAATATAAATGCAATATTTGTAATTGATATGTTACAAAAATTCCCTCCATGAGTATTTACTAACTGCCACAAGAGGCGCAATAAGATTTCGTATGAAACACTGGTGGGAATCTGCAAAAATCCAAGACGAGGGTATCAATATTTACATACAACTTTGGCAAAATCACAAAAGTCTACAATTCGATTAGCACATACAAAACACGCTAGGGATTTGGGAGCTAGTGGTAAAGGAGACAAATGTCACAGTAGCCTAAGGATACAGAACTACACAGAGCTAGCATGTGATTGGATGCATGGCACAGAGCACTCAAGACATTCCCTCTTTAAAGTGGGCTGCCCATGTGCTTGCTGAAGATGCCAAAGTTACAGCATCTAACTACAGTGAGTTACACAGTTCATTTTGAACATGAAATCTGCATGAAAGCTCCCTTTTTAGCTCACTTAATGGGTCTCCTTCACAGGCATTCCAGTGAGGTTTTGGCCCAGATAAAGAGTGGGGGAAAAGCACGTTTATGGAGACGAGTGAACCTACAGTACGTAAAAAGACATTCTTCATCAGTTTTCTTTAGTAAAATGCATTCAAAGTTTCTCCATGAACAAGTCCAAGTTGCCCAGGTGTACCCGGAAGTATCAAAATATTTTTCCTTCCTAAATGCTGAACTTGTGAAAATATGAAAGGAAAAAATTTTGTACAATTCTCCATGAAGCTGTGGACATTGCATTCATTAATATTTTTAATAAAATCTTTGAAACAAAGTCATTTTTCTTCTGAATAACAGAATTGGTTGTTGTCTTCATTTGTGATAATACTGATTCTACCAGAATCTTTTGTATGTTTTACAGAGGTCCCCTGAAGTCCAGCGAGGAAAGGTCAGGTGACAGTGGCCTCGTGCCATTCACATAGGGGGGACGACCAGGCCAGACATGGCTGAAAAATAATGCAGCATGTTGAGTCAGATAAGCCCCCAGACCCCCTATGACCTAGAGTCCTAGACCTACTGTTGTGCTGGGAATGCTGGGTCATTAGCACTCCTGACAGCTCTCTGCCAACTCCCCCCCCCAAACAGTATCACCCTGTTAGCTGTGTTTCTCTGTAACACCCCCAGCATGTGCTCAGTGTCCAATTGGAGGCCTCCCACATCCCTGACCATTTGCTCACTAGGAACTGTTATAGACGCACTGAGGAAAAAGTGGTTGTAGCTGACAATAGCTTATGTAACACATAATGATGAACATCTGTTACCAAGTAATATTGGTAGTGAACATTTTATGGACATTTTATGGTTTAACAATAAAATGACAAATAATAGACTTCAAACATGTTCAAAAGGCTTACAAATAACTCCAATGTGAACACAATGTCCACACACCCCTAATGTTTTTGAGTTTATCATTGAATAGAAGTTAATAACTAAACCCAATTCGACGACTTGTCCACTGGACCCAATCTGCACTTACCTTCTTAAAGAATGCCTAGGAATTCTGGCAAGGCCTATGACTGCATAATGATTGCGTCCCTGTCTTCAGGCAATGCTCCAGATCTTTATAAAGATTTAAAGTAGCAGTAATTGATCAGAGCAATACCGAAGAAACCAAGTTTGGGTCCACTGGAGCTTAGCAATTAGGGACCTGTCTCTAACGTACCATTTTTGTCCAAAGTTCTTCTCAACTTCATTCATATTTGGAGACACACAATATACTGAGTAGACACCAGTTGGGCTTCCACCTAAGATACTGAAACTGCATTAACAGAAATCGTAAATGATGTAAGAATGGTAACTGATGCTGACAATGCGACTGTGCTAATGCTTCTGGACCTTAGTGTAGCCCTTGACATGGTTCACTATTTTTATGGGCTGATATTTGTGCCACTAGAAACTGAATATGAATTTAATAGCAATCTCCACACCTTCAATATTACATTCACATGTGATTTGAATGAGAGGCTTGTATCTAAGGTGATACATAGGTTACAGATTGAGATGCTGAATGCAATGTTCAGCCCTTTGTACAGAGATGTAGCATTCTTATCCGCAGATTTGCCTCCAAACAATATAACCTTAGTTTTCTGCACATTTACTGATAAAAACGTTTTCACTCCTCCAGGTCTTTACTTCATTAAAGCAATTAGCTAAACTGACAATAAATGAGGTGTCACTGGGTGTAACAGAAATGTATATTTAGGTATCATCAGTGTAGGAGTGATAATTAACATTATGTTTTCTCATTTAAACCATTTCAGCACCATTCCACACAACCCAGCATCAAATTCAAGATTATGTAGTAGAGTAAAATATATGGGCTGATATTTGTGCCACTAGAAACTGAATATGAATTTTGTAAATTTGAATCTGCAGTACAAAACTGAATCTGAATTTAATAGTTTGAATCTGAATTCCAATAACTTGAAACAGCATTTATCCTACCTGGTAAATTTTCAGTTCACAAATTCAATTTCAAACTAGTGTGACACAGATCCGGGTCCTTAAGGAAAAGTAATCGACCGCAGGTTCACAATGCAACTCATTTCCACGTTTACGACAGTTCTGCAGGTCGGGTAAAGTGATAGCGTGTGCCGGGGTGTCGCAAGCGCAAATGCAGGATTATATACGCAGTCATCATATACGTAATAAAAATTCAACAGTACCGGCACTGCTATACTTTAATCTTTATCGTACCACTACTTCTCACAAGTTGCCAGTACTATACTATTATGCTACTCAGAGACAAGCGTCACGCGAGACTGGCGGGGCAGCACGCGCAGTACCGACAGTGTTGTGGAGGCGCGTCTGTTCCCAACACCCCCACCGCAGTTTTCATGGTCAATACAGTAGCGACACTTTTATTTCTCCACTTTGAGCACTGCTTATACAGATCACCATATTAAACGCCAGTTAACTGATGCTCCCGGTTATTAGCACAGTACACAGGGAGCGCTGTAGACATGCAGCAGATCAGAAGCATAGCACTTCAAACCCACTTTATAACTTTACATTTAGATCGATACAGGGGTATACTGTATGTATCGATGCACTCGTGTTGTGTTTTTTTCCTCCCCGCCAATCAGGAGTCAGGAGCCGCTTGTGTAGATCTTCAGATTCAGCCTTTATTGCAACAGTGAAGTTACAGCCAAGGCTGGACACCCTGCAGCAGTGTGTCCAATACTGTTTTACACTCATTTTTATACATTTTCTTATCGTTTAACAATAACTCGTCACTTAAGCATCATCATTTCTTCCAGATCGGGTGTCAAAAGTACACGCATTCTTCACTCAAGTATAAGTATAGATACATGTTTTTTAAAATACTCTATTAAAAGTTGAAGTATTGACTTCGCTTTTTTACTCAAGTTAAAGTGAAAAGTACAGGCTCTAAAACATACTTAAAGTATAAAAGTATGAAGTACCGTTGCAAATTACAAAACCACCATTTTAGGGCAAAGCCGACTGGACTCCATGTAGAACGCAAGCAGAGAAAAATAAAAGCACATAAATACTTAAAGCCCCATCGGCCGTTACCATCATTATACATGACGATTGCCTTTTTCCTAAACACATCCTGCAAAAAATAATATAGTTGTAGTAGATTGATGGAGTGTTATGTTAAGTATAATCCTGTAGGTGGCAATAGAAGAAAAAGGTAAAAAGTATAGTAGAGTTAGTCTGACAGCGGAAGAGAGAAGCGTTCGGTGCTACTGTGATCTCAAAAAAATTGGTTATCTCCACATACTCGGGTGTCCGCATTATCCTTCCGTGACTAGGATATTACAATAGTACTGTAAAAGACTGAGGGATTGCAAACTCAATGTGCATGGAGTTCAAAAAACTTTATTTGTATGCAAATATATTACGTGTTTGTGTAAGCCACAAGAACTGAGGCACACAGCATAGGACTACCAGAACCCTCGGTTTAGCTTCAAAAGAAGCTGATTTTCAAAGTTCTTGGAATCAACGCATGCCCTTTTCAGTGTGAATCCGGCTGTGTTGAACAATCTCTAGCACACAGTTGAAGCTGGTAGTGGACTGTTAAGCCTCAATAACAGGTTGAATACTGTCGGGAAAGACTCCGCTAACACTCCCACCAGTTTTAATAGACATTCCGTCGAGCTACTTTCTTCCACTGCAATCACGATATGTTTTCCCACCCAGTTGCCGCCTGGTTTTAGTCAGTCAGTCAGTCAGTCTGTCTGTCTCTCTCTCTCACTTGTTTGTGTCTATCGTGTTGTGATAAAGACAAATACACCAATGGGATTGACTTTTCTGTGCTTATTTACAAACATTTTAAGCCTCAACCAACCAGTCAAGTTGGCTGGATCGCGCGCAGTATTGATTCGGAATAGGTAAAATGCATGGCAAAATGCCCTAATAAATGTCATTTAAATTAAACGAAACAAGAGTAACGAGCCTGATTTGAAAATGTAAGGAGTAGAAAATACAGATATTCGTGCTAAAATGTACGTAGTTAAAGTTAAAAGTATACACAAAAATAAATAGTCAAGTAAAGTACAGATACTCGAAAAATCTACTTAAGTACAGTAACGAAGAATTTGTACTTCGTTACTTACCACCTCTGATTTCTTCAACCATTCACCATCGTTGTTTTCTCCCTTGATCCACACCCCTAGGTGATAAGTTTGTCAATAACTTCTTTACACTGTTTATATCAGCCTCTTATACAGTCCTAATGATTATATTCTCTATGCATTATGAAGCGCTAAATAATATTCCATACTCGCATATTAGAAATTAATACTGAATTCCACCTCATATCGGCGAGATGAATATTTTAAAAGATATTTGGCATGAACACTGCTAGAAAGCCACATGAGGTGAACAGGCGAGCCATAACTTAAGCTAAACTAGAAGTAAAATTCATATCCCTGGCTAGTTTTGCGTTAGTCTACCATATTAACATAAACTAGAAGTGCCAGAAATCGTTCATTTAACCACATATACTACCATACTAACCAGACCTACGGTTAATGTTTATACTATCGCTTGTGAATATAAAGCTTATTCTCATATATATCATAAGGTAATGTGCCGGCGTTATGCCGAAAAAAGCATCCCTGCCGTAGAAGGCATGCCTGTCTCTAAATGATCGATAGATCGCTGATCTGAAACGAGTTGAGCTACTTTGTCGAGTTAGGCTACCGTAGTGCTAATCGATAGCCCTAACCCTAATCCCCCCAAAACCCCCTAAAGCCCTAACCCTAATCCCCAAAAACACCCCTAAAACCCTAACCCTAGCCCCCCCAAAAAACCCTAAAAGCCCAACCCCTAAAAGCTCAACTCGTCAGAACACCGGCATGCATTCTACGGCAGGGATGCCTTTTTCGCAATAACACCTGCACACGCCTCCACTTTACCCGACCTGCAGAACTGTCGTAAACGTGGAAATGAGTTGCATTGTGAACCAGCGGTCGATTACACAGGACCCGGATCTGTGTCACACTAGTTTGAAACTGAATTTGTGAACTGAAAATTTTCCAGGTAGGATAAATGCTGTTTCAAGTTATTGGAATTCAGATTCAAACTTAATATTAAATTCAGATTCAGTTTTGTACTGCAGATTCAAATTTACAAAATTCATATTCAGTTTCTAGTGGCACAAATATCAGCCCATATATTTTTCTCTACTACATAAACTTGAATTTGATGCTGGGTTGTGTGGAATGGTGCTGAAGTGGTTTAAATCCTATTTGACTAATCAATATCAATATGTTCAAATATCAAATAATTACTCCATCGTGAATGTCACCAGTCAGATATGGAGTACTACAGGGATCAGTTGTTGTTTAATGTTTTCTCTCTACATGCTGCCATTAGGTAATATAATGAGAAAACATAATGTTAATTATCACTCCTACACTGATGATACCTAAATATACATTTCTGTTACACCCAATGACACCTCATTTATTGTCAGTTTAGCTAATTGCTTTAATGAAGTAAAGACCTGGAGGAGTGAAAACGTTTTTATCAGTAAATGTGCAGAAAACTAAGGTTATATTGTTTGGAGGCAAATCTGCGGATAAGAATGCTACATCTCTGTACAAAGGGCTGAACATTGCATTCAGCATCTCAACCTGTAACCTATGTATCACCTTAGATACAAGCCTCTCATTCAAATCACATGTGAATGTAATATTGAAGGTGTGGTTTTCACAGCTATGTAACATTGGCAAACCGCAGTGATTCTTTACTATTCAAGACACTGAGAAATGGATGCATGCCTTTATATACAGTATGTTAGACTACTGTAATGCTGAGTTATCTGGAAGAACACACTGTACATTAAACACCTTGCAGCGTATTAAAAATGCAGCAGCTCAAATTTTCACCAGGAGAAGGAAGTTTGAACACATAACCCCTACTCTTAGTTCCCCGCACTGGCTTCCTGTTAGGTTCTGACTGAAGATATATATGGCACTTAATGGTCTAGCATAGGGGTGTATGCAGGTTTTTGGGATAACCTTTAGGACACCTGTTCAAACCTAGATGTGAGGACTCCTCAGCCAATTAGTCCTCTAATTAGCTGAGGCGGACATTTCAGGTCCAGAAAGTGAAAATCCAAACCAGGATTTTGTTTCAACCAACCAGTTGAGCATAACGAGCCACAGTCACCGAGTACTCAGCTGGTTGGTTGAAACAAAACCCTGGTTTGGATTTTTACTTTCTGGA
>JAODKC010000396.1:0-12669 GCA_026777985.1 Mormyrops attenuatus
GAAATCGCTTTTAGCCTTTACAAACTTTAAGCGTATGTCCACATTGTTTAACAACATTCGTTCGCTGAAAAAAATATTGGCGTGTATAGGTCAGATCAGAGAGAATTCACGAGAGTTTCTACAGAATGTAGTGCGCTTCTGCAACCCCACGTTAGGACCCTGGGGAGAGATGTTCAGGCTATCTAAGTCAGCTCCGCCGTCTTTGTACCAGAGCCCTGCCGAAAACTGACTGGTTTTTTGTAATAATCTTTTAATTCTGAAGGGCATTCATGTGGAAAAAGCAATGTGTCCAGGTGGCCGTGCAGTGCTCTGCCTCATGACCGTCAGCGAGACGGTTCGTGACCCGAGGGCGCTTAAAGGAGTAATACCTGCTCTTATGACTCCAACCTTAGCAGCCATGCTTGATGTCCCTGTTCTGCCCGTATCTGTAGTTGACTCGCCAGCCCACGAGGCCAGTTGGCATGCTGCTGCTGTACATGCCTCACCAGCCAACCTGTTCTACCTGCCCCGGTGGTAAGGGAGGCACCGCGTCACCCCCGGAGGTCCCGGTACCCGCAGCAGCGCCCCCTAGTGTTCTTGCTGCACCCCAGATGCCTGTCGTCGGGTCATCAGCCGCCTGCCTACAGGACTCACCCGTCCAGCTCGTCGTGCGTACCCTGCCTGTTTCGCCTGCGGCACTGCCCAAGGACCCTGAGGAGGAGCCAGCTGAGGTCCCGGAGGCACCTGCAACCCGCCTGTCTACCGTTGCCACTACGCCGACAGCCCGCATGCCTGTTAGGCCGGTCTTGCTGGCTCTGCCCGTAGCTGTTCCCAATGCAGCTACGTCCAAGACCCTGGGTGCGCCTCCACCCGTCTCGGCTCCAACCGAGGGCCCCGTTGGGGTTCCTGCCAAAGTCCCTGAGGCTGCTACCGCGACGCCCACGGCCCGCCTATCTGCTGCCGCCACAATGCCCGCAGCCTGCCTGTCTGCAGACGCCGCGACGCCCGCGGTCCTCCTGCCTGCCGCTGCCGTGACGCCCGCGGCACCGCCTGCCTCCGCTGCTACGCCCGCGGCACCGCCTGTGGCCGCCACAGTACCCGCAGCGGCGCTCCCCGGGGCTCCTGACCCGTCACCGACACCTACTAGAGTTCCAGACCCGTCATCAGCGCCCGTCCTGCCAGTCCAGCTTATCATGAGAGTGACATTTACAGTGGATTTTTAATGCTCCCATATCATGCTGATGAAATAATCACAATGCCCTTCAGTTTGCTGAGTGCATTTTGAAGGGAGTGCCAATCCAATCCAATCTAATCCAACTTTATTTATAAAGCACTTTAAACAACCTGTACAGGACCAAAGTTCTGTACCGTAAATAAATTAAGAAAAATAGATAAAACAAAACAGCAACATAAAAAATAAGAAAAACACATAATAAATAACAGATCTATATTAAAACAATATAAAAGAACATATAAACAAACTAAACTAAACTAAAACAATCAAAAATAAAAGAGCTAAAGCAAACACCTCATAAGGTGTCAAAGGCCAGGGTATAGAGATGGGTTTTCAGAAGTGATTTAAAAACAGACAGAGAAGAGGCCTGTCTAATCTCTAAAGGCAGATCGTTCCACAGTTTGGGAGCTGCTACAGCAAAAGCACGGTCTCCTGCAAGTTTATGCTTAGTCCTGGGTATATTCAGGAGCAGCTGATCGGCTGACCTGAGAGAGCAGGTGGGTGTATAAGGCAGTAGCAGCTCTGAGAGATAGGATGGGGCAAGGCCATGGAGGGTTTTAAAAGCAAACAAAAGAATTTTTAAATGAATCCTAAAAGAAATGGGCAGCCAGTGGAGTGAAGCTAAATCTTCACAGACAATCTCAGCAACCTGTGTCATTATTGTGGGCAGGATGGAAATGATGGCCCAAATTGGGTACTTTCTACAGAATAATCATTGATTGACATTGTAACAGCTGCTCATTGTCAAGTCGTCAAAACTTATATAATAGTAATAAAAAATTGAGTTATGTTTCTAGGTACTCGGTAATGATGAATAAAGCGAAATATTTAATTTGAACATGTTAGGATAATGTCCATAGACGTAAGGTTTTGGTTTTTAGAGGATGGAAAGGGGCAAGTTGAGATGTATGGTGCATGAACCCCCTGTATTGTAGTTCCTACTGAGCACCTACATCATTACTTTCATATAGTGGGCCTAATATGTGAACTAAAGCTTCCTATAAATTCAAATGACCCTGATGGATAAAGATGATTTATTTGTGCCAGACTAGCAATATAATGTTTAGTGTATTACATTAGTTATAAAGGATTTGTTTAGCTGGTGTAAAACAAAATATGGCACACAGCAGTAGAAGTGGTGTTTTCCAGGCATTGGTGGCCTATTAGTTAGGGAAGTGTGCTTGTGACTAGAAGGTTGCTGGTTCAAATCCCAAGTCAGGAAAATACCACCAAAATACCCTGAGCAAGGTACTATCCCCACATACTGCTCCCCAGGCACTAAATAGTAGCTACCCACTGCTAATGTTATAATGTCACATATGGGTTGAATGTGTAGGGCACATTGTTGTGTGCTGTGGTATGTCAACAATAATAATCACTTCACTTTATTTTTTCAGATCTGCTATAATATTTGTAGGTGGTACCACCATGACTGTGTACAAAGGCCTCCACTGGACAAGGACTACCTGTGCCCTGCATGTAAATAAATGTTCAGTTCTTGTCTTTTTTTGTTAATTGTTATTTGTATTTATTTATTTTTTTATGTTCTTGTTCATTTTATTTAGAACAATTAGTTATTTGTTGATTTATTTATTTATTCTTGTTCTTTTAATTTGGGACAATTTGTTATTTATTAGTTTATTTATAATTTTATTTGGTACAAACTAATAATTATTTTTATTATTATTATTTTATTAAAAATATTATATTCTAATTTTTATTTGGGACTATTTATTAATGCTATTTATTTTTTTACTATTTTTTTGATTGTTTGAGAAATGTGAATAATTTCAGCGTTGTTTTTCACTTGTCATTTTAAAACAAAATTAAACTTTTCTACTTCTTCACCATATTGTCAGGTTCGGTGCGTGCGGGCGAGCGAGCAAGGACGGAATCCAGCCAGGTATAGGGGAAACCGGGGATTTATTCCGTGAATCGACAGCAGACAGGGAAACACACCAGACTAACGTCAATGACAGACCTGGGGAGACTGACTAGAACGCAGACTAAATACACAGGACTACAGGCCACTAAACTGGAACAACAGGTAAAATGGCAGGATTCCACACGGGGTTAACGAGGAGGTGTGGTCCACATGAGGGCGATCGGGGCTGGGCATGACAGAACCCCCCCCAAAGGCGCGCACTCCGGGTGCGCCTCAGGGAAGAGGCGGGCAAGACGAGACCGGGGGAACAGGACCTGAAAGACAAAACAAGACCATTACCGGGGAACCAGAAACAAGACAGAGACACAGAACTGGGACAGGAACAGACAGTATGACAAGACCTGACATAACACAGGGAACGCAGACAGATCAGAAAAGGAGAGACAGGGGGAATCGGGATCAGAGGGACAGAAGGACTGGGAACAGAGGCAGGATGCACGAAGGTACGAGAAACCGGGACAGGAGGAACGAAAGGGCTGGGAGTGAACCTGGGAGGCACAGAGGAACGAGGGACGGAAACTGGAGGGACAAAGGGACCAGGAAGGAATGGAGGAGACATAGAAGGACGATACAAGGACGACGGACACAGGGGAGCCCTAGAGACTCTCTGTGGGCATTGGGCAGTAACTAGCGGGGCCGCCGGTGCTCGGGAGGCCGGAACCGAGGGGGCCCCAGGTGACTGAGCGACAGGAGTGGGGGCAAACTATGAGGCTGGTGAGGGGACAGGCCGAGGGACAGGAGGAGGAGCTGAGGAGGCGGTCAGACGGGATGGTCGTGCTGGCCTAGAGGAAGGAGCAGCCGACGCAGGCGCTCTCCCGTGCCATGCAGGAGTAGGGCGATCCACAAGAGGCCAACGTGGCGTCGGTGGCTGGACCGAGGGTGGTAGGTATACCAGCGGCGGGGCAGCCGCAGGGGACAGGCGAGCAGGTGCCTGGAGAACCGTCGGTGAGCCCCGACCTCTACGCCGGTGTCCTCTTCTCTTGCGGGACACTGAGAGACGGGAGTTTAGTCGAGGCCGATCCGCGTGGGGCATCAGTGAAGGAAACGGCCTCTAGGAGGAGTCCCTTGGGGTCGTTGAGGGGACAAGGCCCGGAGTCCCGGTAGCTGGTGAAGCAGGATCTGGGTCTGGAACAGGAAGGACAGGAGCAGGAGGTGCCGGATCATGCGGCATGGGGACCCCTGGGGCTGGTGCGGGGATCTGCGCTTTAAGAGAGGGTACTGTTCGCTTGGGGATCCGCGGGACCCGTGGGATAGCAGTCCCCCCAGACTTGGCCCTCTTCAGAGCCAAGCGTGTCCCTAAAAGGGAGTGAGCTGCCAGCGTTGGTCATCGGGAGGCAACCTCAGGCACCGGCGAGGCGGCAGCCGGCGGGCGGGTTTCAGGCCCAGCTGAGACGACGAGCAGGGGCGAAGCCGGAACCTCAGGCGAAGCGGGGGCTGCCGGAGCCGGGACGACCGGTGCTGTCTCAGGTGACGCCTGCGGGGGCAAAAGTGAGACAGGCGAAGGCACCGGAGCCTCGGGCGTAGCAGGGGGCAGCGTTGTTGCAGGGATCCTGGGCAGCGGTGCAACCTGGACCTCAGAGGGCAGTGGCGCGGCTGCCGGGACCTTGCTGAAAGATGGCGACAGCTGGGACGCTCCTGGAGGCGATGTGTTCGCGGCCGGGACTGGGGTCCCGCTGAGCGACGGTGCTGTAGCTGGGGCAAGCACAGACAGGACAGGTAAAACCGGCGTGGATCGAACAGGCAATACAGGAGTGGGCTGGCTGGGTAATGTAGGGCCAGACTGAGCCAGAGCCCCGGGGGGTCGTGCAGCAGCTGCTAGAACCGGAGCTTCTGGAGCCGGGGCCGCAGGCGCAGCGGCCTCGGACATGGCAACAGGTTGAACAGGAGCAGCGGCCTTGGGCGTGGCTGCTGCAGGCAAACGGGCTGGGGGCAAGGCGGCTGCAGGTAGGAGGCGGGACCACAGCAGAAGCCGCTTCGGGCGACACACCAGCTGTTAGCAGGCGGACCCTGGATGTAGCGGCAGCTGCAGATAGGCGAGCGGCATGCACCTCACCTGGGTCCTCGGGCCGAGCTGAGGCAAGTGGAGCCGGAGCAGCAGGCGTGGGCCTGAGAGCAAACCACCAGGACCGACGACGCAAGTAAAGCAAGCGGAGCTAGCGAGACAGGCTCCTCTGGCGCCGCAGGGACAACCGGGATCGTTGCTGTAGGCACGGGGACCACTGAGGGTGCCGGCGATGGGTCTGAAAGGCGCAGGTCAGGCGAGGCAGTGTCCTTGGGTGCGGCTGTGGGCAGAGAGGTTGCTGCGGCAGCGGGGCTGCGGGCAGAGCGGCGGCAGCGGGGCCGGGGGCTGAGCGGCTGCGGCATTAGGCAGGGGTGCCGCGGGCTGAGCGGCAGCAGGCAATGGTGCCGCGGGCTGAGCGGCTGCGGCAGCAGGCAGGGAAGCCGCGGGCTGAGCGGCTGTGGTGGGCGAGGCCGCCGGCGTAGCGGCAGCGGCAGCCGGCGGGGAGTGGGCCTCGACCAGGGCCGCTAGGATCGGCGCTTCCTGGCAGTGCACTGTCCCTTTAAGAGAGCGAGGGACCTGCAGGATAGCGTCCCTTACGGCCCGGATCCCCACATACCCCAGGTGACCACCCTGGAATATGGAGGCTGCTGTGTACAGCTGCGGCGCAGCTGCTGTGATCCCCACTGGCTTCTGTATCGGGAGGGGTTCCTCCCGATATTCAGCGGGGAGAGAGGCGGCAGGGAGAAAGCAAGCCCCTAGACTAACTGTCGAGGTGTCCTCCGCTTCTTTCCCCCTGCGCTTCTTCTTCTTCCTCCGGGTGGCTTTGGCTGGCTCGGACGGGGTCGTCCGGGCGAGAGCAAGGGGCTGGAGCCGCTTCTCCGTTATCTGTTCCACCAGCTGCCGGAGGTTTTCGCGCATGTCGGGAATGACGTGCGCGCTCGTAGCGGGGCTCATCTCCTGGAGGAGGGTCCCGCTTCGGCTGGCCAAGTCCCATAGACCGGGGTCCTCACGGACCTCCGGTAGGTTCAACCAATAAATAACCTAGTGCAGCAGATTGAGGCGCTGCTGCTCGATCTGCGGAGGTACGTTCGTGAGGTCTGTCATTCTGTCAGGTTCGGTGCGTGCGGGTGAGCGAGCAAGGACGGAATCCAGCCAGGTATAGGGGAAACCGGGGATTTATTCCGTGAATCAACAGCAGACAGGGAAACACACCAGACTAACGTCAATGACAGACCTGAGGAGACTGACTAGAACGCAGACTAAATACACAGGAATACAGGCCACTAAACTGGAACAACAGGTAAAATGGCAGGATTCCACACGGGGTTAACGAGGAGGTGTGGTCCACATGAGGGCGATCGGGGCTGGGCGTGACACATATACTGCCCTCAAAGCCAGATACCTTCTTTTGAACATACATCATGATGTTGTTAGCATGATTATTAAGCCAAGAATGTTATGGCAAACAGTAATACAGAGAAAGGTATCCTATCATCATTTTAATACTACTGTAAAATTAGCCAATTTAGATTTCATTGGGACTGTGAAAAAAAATGTAATACAATGTAAGAGTAAATGGACTGTCGTTACGAGTACATATACAATTACAGTATGCTTTATTTTCATCAGTTTATTTTACCTGTGCATCCCCTTTGATTTGGCATTTCTGCAGCTCCAATCATCAAGTGCCTTTTGTAATTTGTATTTGACAGAGTCAAAACTAACCTGTGCAAGTTTCAGCACTGTAACTGTAGTAGATCCACATTTAACAGGGGATGCCTTTTCTGGCATGTGGTTGCCGAAAAAGGCATCCCCATTGACTTTGCATTTCTGCAGCTCCCATCACCAACTGCTTTTTGTAATTTGTATATGAGAGAGTCCTAACTGACCTGTGCAAGTTTCAGCACTGTAGCTACAGTAGATACAGAATAACCAGGGGATGCCTTTTCCGGCAGGTGGTTGCTAAAAAAGGCATCCCCTTTGATTTGGCATTTCTGCAGCTCCTATCACCAAGTACATAATAATAATAATAATAATAATAATAGATACTTCATTGATCCCCATGGGGAAATTGTCTTTACACCTCCCCATTTGTAGAGTAAATTGTCCAGAAAGGGCAGCCACCTGGTGGGGAACCCAGGGGTTAAGGACGTTGCTCAATGACCTGCAGTTGTGCTGAGGCTGGATTTGAATTGGTGACCTTCTGATTACATGCACATAGGCTTAGCCCATCAAGCCACACACTGTCCCCTACACGAGAAATATGTCCCCTCACCGACTTCATCATTACATTTGCACTGACCCCAGCATCAAGCACGTTTTCCAAATAAAATGTGGAGCCAAGTAATGTCATCTGAGCTATGTGGTAAAACACTATTTTAGCCATAGATTAAAATGAGACCCAGACGTTTTAAAAAGATTGAGCAACAAATTTATTTATTTTCTCTAGAAAAGAAGAACTGTGTTACTGCGCATCTGATACACACTTAATAAAGTTATATTAAGTTATATTGCCACGTTCATGTCTGCTGTTTTGAACGTCTTGGCGTTACATTTCGTCAATTCGGAAATTTGCTGGCTAACAGTAAGCGTATATATTCTCAGATTGTTATTTTTGTCAGCACTAATGATGTCCGATTGAGGCAATCGGAGATCACTAAGGCAAATTTCATAGAGGTGTGCAACCTTGAGAAGAAGATGTTCTTTGTCAGTAATGTGCTCTGGCCCCATCCCTTCTAGACGTGGCGATGAAATATACAGCAGATTATCGTCGATATTACATGCCTTTATAACTTCCAGACTGGACTACTGTAATGCCTTGCTTTTTGTTTGCCCATCTAGATACTTACATAAACTTCAGCAGTACAAAATGCAACAGCCAGGGTTCTTACACTGAAAAAAATAGTCTGTAGGATTTACATAAAAAAACATGTACATCGGTTCCACACAATTTTATAGTTTTTTTTTTTTTTAACATTTTACAAATGTTAAATACACTTAACTACACTATGAAGTTTAAAATGTATGCATTATTTATGCATCTATTCCACATTATTTCCATCCACTGATCTCTGTAAATGTATTATATACATACATTTAGATGTATTTTGTACATCATATCTAATGCACTCACCAAAAATTCAAAGCCAATAAGGCATGAACACATCCTTTAATAAGGTAACTATATTGTGGAAATACAAATACATCAAACACATCCACAATCTTGTATTACTAGCTGTCTGGGAAAAAAATGCTAATAAAACAAAATCAATAATGCTGCACCCAAATTCAGGAGAGCACAATAAACAATTACTACTGTTCTGTTCAAATTTGAAGGAAGAATGCGTTCTCCTGGGGAAAAAAATGTTTGTGCCAAATGGCTCTTAAATATATACAATCAATAATGACATGCTTAACCAAAAAAAAATCCCAAGAGAGGAAATTAAATCCATTAAAGTGCCATCTGCAAATCTTACCTATGGTAAACATTGCAAAAAGTTTACAAGTGCAATTACAAAGTCCAGTATGTAAGAGGTTTGGATTTCAAAAGGCCATATAACAAGGCTAAATAATAAATCAAACAAAACATAGACACTGGGTGAGCTGTTCCTAAGTTTGAGAAATTGGACTTCTTTATAAATTGTAGCGGTAGCAGCAGCTTGTCAAATGTCCTTTTGGTTTGCTGGTATTTCTGAAATGTAGTGAGAACCATTTTCACAGTATAGAACATGCAAAAAAATCACCTCCAATTTCTAATACAAAGGGAAACATAGACCTTCTGTAATAAATCTATTAGCTTAAAAAAATCAGAAAAAGTGACAAGGCACATTGTGTAAGCTTTTTCAGATTCTGAAGATTGGATCAAAGTCCAGTATGCAAGTGGTTCGTATTCTAAAAGGCAAAAATAATAAACCTGTAACACTGCAACAGATTCCTTTCCTCACTATCTTTCACAGCATAGAACATGCAAAAAAAAGCATTATTTGAGGTTCAAGTGCTTGTGTAGAAAAAATGCAGAGCAACAATGGTCCATGTCAACAACTCACTCATAGAGTCTGTTTTTAAGAACCTGGGCTTTCTTAGAGATAGTGCTGCCATCTAGCTCCATCAGAACTTTTTGGAGCACTTCAAAAAAGTACTTCAGTTCAGGAGGGTAGTTGAGGTTCAAAACATACATTAGGCCAAACAACATGGCTTAAAACAGCTGAAGCAATGTTGTCTAGATCATGCAGTACCTGCTGGCCTTCGAGGACAATCCTGATGTCCTGTGGTGTACTGGTGGCATTGTGTTTGACCACGTAGGCCTATATTCCTACTGTGGTCTCCTCAATGGATCCTTGGATGACAACTTCATCTTCTGCCTGCAGAATGCAAAAGAGATCAAACCCAATACATACATAGACTGGAAATAATGTAAGGAATCCACTTGCAGAGTCTCCGCAGTTTCAGCAAAACAGTGGTTTATTGAACAGTAAAAAATAATATATTGCAATACAGTGTAGACATACACTAGGTATTGAAAGGCAGCTCAAATACAAAGTAAGGACAGTTCTTCAACCCCCTTTACAGAATACCCCAAAAGACCCTCCCCAACAAGGTCCTGTGTGTAGGTGTTTGTGAGTGAATTTACATATCAAGAGTAACCCCCTGGGCTGTGAGGAGCCTGGGGCTGGGATGGGGCAGGACAGGATGGAGACTTTATGATGGTTGTAATTCAATTATCTTCCTTATCACCCTTTACCCCATTTACTACTTTTCCTTACAATAATATACACCAATTTCTAAATTCTTGTGTTAAGTAAATTCTTTGTTGTGTGATCTGCTCCTCCCCACTAGCATTTTGCTGTCAATAGAAACATATCCTCTCTCTGTTTCAGATTAAAAGCCTTACAACTTATCAGTGGATGGAACCTCTTCATTTCTTAACAGGCTTTCATTGTGAAACACTGGCACAAATGTGTTGTGGAAAATTCAGAGGCTTGTCATGCAGTTGTAGCTACAGGTGTAGGTACAACCATGTGTTGTCAGTGAATACTGATGTATTTAAATGTATAAACTAAACATCGGAATGTTATGTGATATCACTTGTGGAACTGCAACTAACATTTTCATCATCTGAGGATTATTTTCTCTATAAATAGTTTTGTCTATGACAAACTACAAAAAGGTAACGTATATGTTAATCATAGTGACCTGTGCAAGAGAAAATACCTTTAAAATGTTGCATTCCCCATCTCATATCTAAAACTGTATCCTACTGGTCTTGTAAATCAAGAAATTGATAGTAATAAAATCTAGAGCACAAATGAATTGAAAAGTAAAGTCTTCTCTCCCCCAAAAGGACATCTGGATGGAATTATTTTCTCCCAAAAAGTAAATACACCATCACATCGGTTTTCTTTCCTCCAAATTCATTCTTAAGTCATGTGTGCCAAAATGCTCTGTAGACGCTTGCCTATCTGTCCTCCTCTCTTTCCAAATAGCTTCAGAAGTTTATCAAATAAGACATCTAGTTGTGAGAGAAATCTGGATTGCAGGGGCATGGTGATAATCCGCTTGAATTCGGCATTTATCTGACAAAGAAAAAGACAAAAATACGTATTTGATCTTATGATTGTAGTTATTTACAACATAATTTAGCCCACTCCAATCACACACAAAGAGTGCTGGCCATCTTGCGTGGAATTCTTGTATCGTGGGTGTGTCACGTACCAATATCTCCTATATGCAAATGTCTTTTCCATTTTCATCCTCACCACTTCCCTGTTGTTCCTCTTCTTAACATCTGAAAGAAGTTCCTCTCTCAGTCTCTCAAGGCTAACGTCTGATTCTCCGGTAGGATAAGGGGTGCAGTAATTCACTTTTGACCACCTTGGTTTTTTGGTTCCAAAAGCAGGACTTTGTTTGCCCTCTGGTTTGGGCTTGAGAGAGTTTAACATCACCTCACGGCACTGCTTCTCTGTTACGTAAACTTTGTACCGGACTCTTTCTTGCACCAGTCCTTCAAGAATGTTTGACCTCAGTATAGGATCTGGAGTAAGCAAAACACCCTTTTCCCTGTACGCTGCATTACCCTGCTCAAATTTCAGCTCTGCATCATAGCTGGGCCAAGAAGACCTAGACCCAGAGGACTCTGACTCTGGTGAGGAAAGCATGTCAGTGTCAACACACCCACTAGACAGGGAAGAGGATTCTTCAAAAACATGAGCAGTAGTTGAGGAGGAAAGGCTGTTAGCACTCTGGGGAGTTAATTAAGGCCTCTATCAAAGGGAATACTCTGATGGTGCCTCTATCCTGTACCTCATCCATTGAAGTGAGATTCATAAACTCATTTCCAAATATTACATCCATGAATTGAAGTCTGAAATTAGAGTTGGGACCACACTGTCTTTATACCTCACAAATAAGTTCATTAACTGATCCAGGACGTCCATCTTGGAAAGTCAGCCTTTGGCTGGAATTCATCCTTTTATGTATTTGTCTGTGAATAGGATGAAAAATCAATTATACATAGGTTGTTGCAATATTTTTTGTACGCCAAAACACTTTCCTCAAGTAAAGAAATTTAATACCTTATAAAATGCAGATTGAGACATTTAATTACTTTTGGAAATGCGATTAAATCCATGACCAATTTTTTGAAGTGTAACCTGCAAACTTGCAAAGCTGTGGCTAAAAATTAGAAATCTAGGTACAATGTAACCGACATGTATGTGAGACATACAGTATAGTGGAACATTACGGTTAGTTTAATAGGCAAAAACTCCTATAGATAATAAGGCACAAGAAATACAATGATTGTGGATAGAAATGAATCATGGTGACAAACTGTAAAGACAGTGTCTATGAAAATACATAATTCATATTTTGCACAATGTTTTGGAAGTTAACTAACCTCTTATGACGATATGCCTTTTTAAGGTCACCATGCGGTTTGATCCAATGATATAATTAGCCAATGGATAGGTGTCTGTGAGTTCACTGAGTGCCACAAGCTTTATTTCTCTTGATGGTGACAAATGTAATTCAAATGCTCTGTAGTGTGCATTGTACCATCCACACAACACTTTCACAATGAGGAACAACTCACCATTTATAACACATATCTGAATGATTTCAGCAAACTCTGGCAATCCACTTGTGGATACATGGGCTACTATCATACCTTTGCTGTAAGCTACACCACTATTTGATGTTTAGTTGGCAAGATGCACTGTAGATGTGTTGGGGTATTTTGACCTAACAGCCTGAACCACTTCCACTTTCAGTACATCTAGGGGCACTGTGGACACATTAGATACATCAAGGGTAGATTTACCACAGGATGGTGAGTTTATACGGAAAGCAATCATAAACTGATGTTTTGAAGCCAAAGTCAGAGGTACATTCCTAAAGCAACTTGTGTGCTTTACAATCTGCTTAATGAAACTGAGAGAATGAGAATGCCTTTTATTGTCATTATATACAATATACAATGAGATGAAAAGCAACTCCTCCAGTGCAGACATG
>JAODKC010000397.1:0-12654 GCA_026777985.1 Mormyrops attenuatus
AAAACCCTGGGTTCCTTTAAATCAGAGCTAGATAAGATTTTAACAACTCTGAGCTATTAGTCAAGTTCTCCCCAAACGAGCTTGATGGGCCGAACGGCCAACTCTTGTTTGTAAATTTCTTATGTTCTTAACAAACAAAAAGGTCACAGCACTGTATACCACAAAAGCAACAAAATGACAATACAAGAAAAACAAAATGACAACAAAATCATGGACTGTGGGAAACAAAAACACAACAATGTCATATCACTGCAATTTATGGAATATATTTTTTAATCATTTTGAAAGTTTGGTTAACAGTTTTGCATGTGGTGGGTAACACGATGATCATAGACACAGTTTTGGGTGTAAAATTATTACAATGGGAAATTACATAATCTCTTTCGATCAAGTAGACTAACGCAAATGAAAATTGTGCCAAATGCTGACAATTGTACAAAACCCTTTGCTTATGTATACTATAACGTTTGGAAATTTTTGTGAAGCAATGAGAAATGATGTTCTGCTGTGCAGAAGTGACATTATGGTATGGGGATTACACTAGCTGCTTTGCAAAAATTAATTGTCATTTGAAAAATGCTCGAAATCAATTGAGGAAAACTGCTCTTTCAAAATTATAATTATTATCACTCACTATTACCATGGGGATGCCAAAATGTGCAAATGTGTTTTTTTAACTTCCCAAAAACCTACCAGCCAGATGCTACAGGTATGTTAAGAATCTCAAAAAACTTGGAATATTAGTCTAATACTACCAAGTAGTATTGTCCCTTGTGCCAACAAAGATCTATTACCACTTTCTGCCAAGGTCTAACAGGCAGTTAGCATGACATTAATGGCTTTTTCTTTTGTGTCTTTCTGTTCTCTTTACAAAACTCACACTGCTTTTGTGAGATCTTAGGCCAGCACCCTTGGTGTCCATAGTGAATCCTTTTTAGTATTTATTTCCTCATATTTTTAGGTATCACAATACATTTTCCTTTGACTACTAAGCCTCTTTCTCATTTGATAGTATTCTTTTACACCTACAGGCACTTTTCCCACATGGCCACTCATCCATACCAAATGAACCTCATTTGTAATGATGCATAGGCTGCCACTGCAGTGAAGCGCATGAGCCTTTTCAGCAGCCTCTGACATCATATTGGGTCTTTGTCAAGGTCTTTGAAGTTTATCAGTGGGTATGTGGTCAGCGACCATTTGGAAACTGTCTAGCTCAAACAAGTACTTCTCAAAATGTTCTTACGAAATGTTTTCTCATATGCCCAAACACTGGCTAAGGATTCCTGCCTTGTTTGGGTCTACCAGATATCAGCGTGGATTAGCAGTCTTGAATGGTAGGTCCCCAGTTTCCAATCCTTGTTGTGTTGTTGGAGTAAGACTCTACCAAGCTGACATCAGCTGACATGACCATTACCCTCTTGACGCCATAGAAAGAAAGTACAGATGCTGAATTCAGTGCTACTTAGAGTCTCTGGATGGTCACCTGCCGAGCTGGTCCCTGCAGCCACGCCACTCTTGCTTTCTGCAGCTCATACAATAGCTGCCCTCTTGCGGAGAAGTCTGGAGTGTACAGTCTTGTATAAAGTACCCGAAAGTCACACTTAAGTATAAGTACAGATACCCTCCCAAAAATTTACTTTGATAAAAGTTCAAGTCACCAACTAGAATTCCACTCAAGTAAAAGTCTTAATGTATCTAGTATTTACTGTACTTAAGTATTACAAGTAATCTATAACTAACTGTACTTGAGTATTTGAATTTGAATTTTTGGAGGAAAATAATTTTTTTAGATAAAATCGAAGGTAGATTAATTGATAGAAAAATAGTCGTTAGTGGCAGCCCTACTCAGGAGGACTCAAACTGTACTCATAAGAAATCTCTTAAATGTGTGCTCACTTATTGTATCTGCACCTACTCCTGTATCTTAAGCATTACAAGGATGCTTCCTCTTTTAGTACATTTATCCTGGCTTGCCTCATTGCTTAATGTGCCAATGAACTCAAATGGTCCACAGTCATACACCTGAGCCTTTTTTCGTGGTTGCTTCTAGCACTGTCTGCTAATGCTAACACTGGCCAGCTGCAGTTCCAGTGGTTTCAACTGCAGGCTAATCTGTTTGGCCACCTATTCGGACCTTGTTGAATAGCTTGCCTTAATGTCAATTTTGTTGTGACCTGGAAATTTTGAAGGTGCTCATTATATTTTATTCCTACAACGACTCTGCCCATGATATGTTTGTCTCTTCAATTCCGAAACCAACAATAATCCACTACTTAATATTGTACCCATTCATATTTAGATTTTAGTATCTGTTTTTTTTCTCCCAGTAGTTAGTTCTTCTGGCAAAAACGCACTCTTTTGTGTATTAAATTGCCGAATGAACTATTTGTTAAATTTCAGCAACATGATATTGTAACTTTTTTGTTACATTCTTCCTGAAACTCAGAAGGAACTGATTGTCTTTTAAGCCTCACTCCCCACCTCATAAATGAGCAATCAAACTTAGACCTCACCTTCCTCCTTATTTAGTTTATAGCCATTCTTTAGCATGAAAATTGCTCCTTCCACTATGGCCATTCCCCAGGGCTCACGAACATGAACTCGTCTGGTGGACTAAACTTAAGACATGATAAATAATTTCACTTTCTGATACAGCTCCTGTCTCACTCACTACTCCTGATTACATATAACATCTACACAACATTTAATAAACAAGGGGAGGCACAGCACTCTAACTAGTTTTATATTTGTAATACAACATATTCACACATCTACATCCAGATTCCCTTCTATCCAAGTCTTCATGAGATTCTGTGAGAGGACATATACATTATACATTACAGTGACATTGCAACAAATCCCAGACTTCTCAGCTTAACATTTAATTAGCATCTCACAGGCAAACTGACGGAGGGGAAAGTTGAGGAAGCATTATTACTTGGTTCATTTCCGTTGTAAAAAAATGACAGATGGTTTACCGAATAGGTTTTAGATTCAGATATTTTTTTGTTCATTCAGGACATTCCTTCAGCCATGCATTTTGGCACAGGAGGTAAAGGCATGGTGCACTAGACAAGGCACAAGCAGGATATATGTCACACGCCGACCAGGGAAGCAGAAGCCGGGAGACGTAGGATCGGGGAATGCGGGATTTATTAGAATAGCAACGTGAAACAGGCAACAAACGCAGAGCGACAAAACAATGACTGAACTGGGGAAACAAACTGAAACGTGGACTAAATACAGAGGACTAATAACAACAATCGAAAACAGCTGATCACACGGGGATCCCACACGAGGTTAAAGAGGGGGCGTGGTCGACGAAGGGGCAGGACGAGCGGGGCATAACAGTACCCCCCCCCAAAGGCACGCACTCCGGGCGTACCCAAGGGGAGCGATGGACCGGACCAGGGACAAGATGAAACCTGGGGAAACAAAAGCCAAAAACAATCAACAAGTCACGGGGAACAGCACGGACACACAGAACAAACACAAGGAAACCAACTCAGACAACAAACGACAAACCACAGGGAATGCAGACAAACACAGGGGCACCAAAGATGGAAACACAGGACCCGGGAACATTAAAGGGGACAGAGGGGCCACACCAGGGGAAACACCCACAGGGGGCACACAGGGACCAGAAGGGAACAAAGGCACAGAGGGATGAGGAGGAAAAATCGGAGCACAAAGGGACCTGAAGGGACTGAAGGACAAGGCGGAAATACAGGGGACATAAAGGGACCAGCAGGGGACGAAGGCACAGAAGGATGGGAAGGAAACACCGGGGGCACGAAGGAACCACCAGGCACTGAAGGACAATGGGAAAACACAGGGGGCAAGGGACCAAAGGGCGAAGGGAACCGGGGAGCTGGAGGGACTCCTGTCGGGTGTGAGGCAGAGGCCACCGGAGCAGCTGGTGACCATGGGGCTGGATCAGGGGTGGAAAGGGAAGCCGAAGGTGGCGAGGAGGTAGGTGAAGAGACTGGGGAAGATGGCGAGATGGAAGGCAAAGGGGACAATGGCAGAAGGGAGGAGGGAACTGTAGCCGCGACTGGAGGGAGCACAACCACAGCCGGTTCAGATGCAGGCAACCCACGGATCATAGTCGGGGAACCTGCAGGCGGCCGAGGGGTCGCCGGCGGGGGACCCACAGGCTGCCGGGGGGTCGCGGGCGGGGGACCCGCAGGCTGCCGGGGATGCGCCGGCGGGGGACCCACAGGCTGTCAGGGAGGTGCCGAAGGCCGCGCCGTAGCCGTCCAACCAGGTGCCATGGGTGAAGCCGGGGGCACCCGTCAAGCTGGAGCCTGGGGGATCGAAGGCGAGCCAGGGGGTTGACCTCGATGTCTGTGCCCTCTCCCCTTCCAGGAAACTGAGAGATGGAAGCCCGGCCAAGATCCGCCACGACAAGTTGGCGGTCCCTGGGGTGATCCCCTGGAGGGGTGTAAGGGTGGGGTCAGCGTAATCCCCAATGGGTCCCACTCCAGCTCCTCCACCAGTTCCAAAAAGGATGGAGGAGTGGTGGTAAGGCTATCACTGACCTCCTCGGGGACAGAGACCGGGGCCGTGGAAAACACGGACCTGGGAGTGGGGTCAGGAACAGAGCAAACAGGAACCGGGGAGACTGAAACTGGAAGTTGTGGAATGTGGGGGACTGAAACCAGGGGAACTAAAACTGGACTGAAGGCACTATGGCCGAGGGGTCAGGTACCAGGAGAGCTGGGGTCCAGAGGCTAGGAAATGGGGATGGCGTGACATCCCCCGCAGGTGTGGGAACCACTGGTGTCGGAGCATCAGCAGGCGGCATGTCAGCCTCGTCAGCCCATGGGGTTGGGGCTGCTGAGGATGGTGCGTCGATCACCGGGACTGGAGCACCTAGGGCTGGGACTTCGCCTGGGACAGATCGCCGGCCACTGGAATCGGGGCCTCGTGGGTTGGAGCACGAACCACTGGGACCGGGGCCTCGTGGGGCAGAGTGTCGACTGCTGGGATCGGGGCCTGCTCGGGAGCTGGGACTGGGACCTCGAGCGCCGGAGCAGGGATCTCGGGTGCGGGGACCTCAGATGGCGGCAGCGCAGAGACCTCCGGTGATGCAGCCAAAGCCACCAGGTCTGGAGCCCCAGGGATCAGAACCGGACCTGGAGCCACGGGGAACAGGGCAGGACTCATGGGGGATAGGGCATTCATCGCCCGGTCAGGGACCATTTGTTTTGCCATTACACTCATCTTTATTTTAATGTATATTGTAAATATGTCAGTACTACACGCGGTACTACACGCCCCCGATGCAGGTAAAACAAAGACAGATGACATGGTTTACTTTTTTACCGATTTAACCTAATTTTAAAAACTTTAATACTTCCGACAATTGATGTTTTGAAAAGAAGACAGATTACAGATTTGGCCAGCGTTTTTTTTATGATTCTACATGAAAATTTCAGCAAGATATAAATTGAAATAGACTCGAAAAATACGCTGCATCGCCAACAATACACTGGACCCCAGAGGGATCCAGTGTATTATCGGGGTTAAAACCACCATAATCATTCCAGTTCCCAAGCAATCACCTGTGTTCTGTCTGCATCACTACCATCCTGTGGCACTCACATCAGTCATTATGTGCTTTGAGAGACTAGACATGAGCCGCATCAAAGCTGCCCTTCCCAGCTCTTTGGACCCTCTCCAGTTTGTCTACTGCCCAAACTGATCCATCGACGATTCCATAACCTCTGCACTCCACCTGTCATTGGCCCACCTAGACAATAGACACTTCATATAAGGATACTGTTCACTGATTTTAGCTCAGCTTTTAATACTATAATTCCTTAGAAACTGTATCCTAAATTGTGAAGGCTGGACCTGAACACCCCTTTGTTAACTGAATCCCGGACATTCTGTAAGAAAGGCCTCAGTCAGACTGCAATGGCTCCTACACATCTAGCATCATCACACTGAGCACGGGAGCGCCACAGGGCTGCGTCCTTAGCCCATTGCTCTTTACACTACTCACCTGTAATTGCACAGCAACATTCAGCACCAATCATATAATCAAATTTGCAGGTGACACAATAGAGGTGTGTCTCATCAACACCATACATGGATGAGGTAGCAAGACTTGTTGCGTGGTGTAAGGGCAATAATCTGTTTCTTAATGTTGATAAGACAGAAGAGTTGATTAGAGACTCCCCTCTCCAATTATCACATAATATAGACAAGGACAGGGATCAGGGGAACTGAGGCCGAGGGGCCAGGGAACAGGGGGACTGAGGCCGAGAGGCCGGGGACCAGGGAAGGTGGCACAAGGGCCGGCGGGAATGGAACCACCGGGGCTGGACCCTCGCAGGATGGTACGTCGGCCACTAGGTCGGGACCCTCGGAGGGCGGCGCATCGTCTGCCGGGTCGGGACCTTCAGGCGCAGGGACCAGAAAAGAAACCTCGGGCGCCGGAACAGGAACCTCGGGGGAGAGAGCAGGATCCTCGGGGGCGGGGCGATGCAATGGCTGCTGGGTCAGGAACCTTGGGGGCCGCTGCAGGCACCGCCGGCATTTACCATCACCTGAGAAGGATCAGTCCAAGTGATCTGGGTAAATCCCATGACTGCCTTCTCTGCCAACTGGAAAAGAGCTTCCACCTTAGGATGCCTCCAGACCACAGGGTTGGTTTGTAGCTCCAAGGTGTAGTCAAGCAGGGAGAGGAAGTCCTCTGCTCAAAGTTCCAGACTGCCTCTCCAACTTCCGTAGCCACAGCACTGTGGTGCATAGGGTGCAAGGAAGCCTGGAAGTCGAGGCTAGCCTTTTGGCTACTACATTTAACCATCCTGTCATTCTGTCACGTTTCAAGAACAATGAGAGCAAGGGTACACATAAGGGTGAACAAAAAGGGACTTTATTCAAAAGCAGGCAGGCAGGCAACTCACTGTAGAACACACAAGGAATGACTTCAATAACTGGACTGGGTAACAGAGGACTGGGAAGCACTTTATACAGGACTGATAAGGGAGCATACAAGAGGCAGCTGGAGTGATCTGAGTGATCTGGCTGAAATGAGAGATAAGACAAAACAAGCAACAGGCATAGCTCATTACAGCCACACTAGGCAGAAAATGAGAGGGGCAGGATGGCAGGGCTGCTGAAGAAGAAGTATATACTTATTTATTGCAAAAAGCCAAATTGTTATAATATGTTGAACAAATACATTTGACTTAGTCAACAGCTTTCTTTGCATCTAAGGCAAAAAGAACTTCTTGGTGTTGAGATGGGGGTGATAGATAAAAAACGTTAAATAAATGTCTGAGATTAAAAGCTGAGTGTCTCTTCTGAATGAACCCAGTCTAGTCATAGAAATAAGGGTAGATAAGATACAATCAAGACAAAGATGTAGAACTTCGGCTAAAATACTAACATTGACAATGAGAACGCTAATGGGGCAGTACAACGTGCAATTGAGGGGATTTTTACTTTTCTTAAGGTGTAGAGATATTGAGGCTTGACGGTGAGTTAAGGAGAGGATTACACAATTTAGACTTCCATGAAACACATCAGCAAGTAAAGGAGTACATTTAGCAGAGAAGTGTTAATTATTGTTATTTAGTATTAGTTATTCAATTAAACCGGGAAGCAATCTGAGCCTGGTGAGTTACCACTGTGTATGCAATGAATTGCAGTATTAACATTATTTAGGTAAGTGGGGCATCTAATTGTAATTTAGAATGCTCAATACTAAAGGGATATGAAGGCTCTCAAAAACTGTGTCCATCAACCTAATATCTGACCTAGCAGTGGCAAATTTCAGCTGATGCACAAATGCTTTACTTGGTCATAAAGCTCATAAAGCATGTCTTGCACTTAATAAAGCTTGTTCAGCTTTCTGACAAGCATGTGAATCAAATAGGTAAAGGGGTATAATGGGACAGAACTGCTCAAACTCGCAATAGTATGTGGAAGAATAAGTCTGATTGTTCATTAACCCCAATGGAACTCGGCTGACAGGGGGAGGTGTACAGTTACCGGTTCTCCCGGTTCCCGGGGCAGGCGGGGAGGGAGCATTCTGGGCACTGCTAGACTCCCCTCTCAGGATACCCCGAGGGCTTGGGAGGGAAGCCCCGCGTGACATCATAGGGGCTTCCTCGGAGTGGTCTATGACATACTCACTCACTTAAACAGGCTTCACGCAAGCTAGAATGCAAATGGTGCTTAATTAAACTAGATGTTTTCAGATCAGACAAAAACGATCCTAAATTTCCTATAAAACAATCAGAAATGTTGAGCATGGTTTCCTTCTGCAAATCATCTAAAAGCCTTGTTGACCCAATTCCTACAAGATTCCTCAAGGAGATTGCATCACTGATTAGCACTGCCCTGTTAAACTTGTTAAATTGGTTTCTTAAACTTGGATATGTTGGACATGTTCCAAAACCCTTCTTTTCTACAGAAAAATAATGCTAATGAATTATGTCAGTCTGGCTTTAGTGATTTGCTTATGACGTCTGACCATGGCTCTTTGTTGGTGTTACTAGATATAACTGCAGCATTTGATAATGTAGACCATATTTTCTTTAACCAGCTAGAATCTGTGGTTGGCATTAAGGGGATAGCTCTCTTTTGGTTTCGCTCTTATTTAACTGATCGTTATCAGTTTGTTCATGTGAAAAATGAATCTCCCAAGCCCACCAAAGTCAAATAGTAACTTTATTAGAAATCATGGCGTTGGGCTTCATTGCTATGCTGATGATGCAAAATTATTTATATCTATTAAACCAGATGATGCATCGCAGCTGTCTTGGTTAAAAGACTGTCTACTAGATATCCAGTGTTGGATGGCAAAATATTTAATTGTGTTAAACACAGAAAAACCATAAGTACTGCTACATAAGTCTCAAGGCTGTTTGAGGTTTGACAACCTCAAAATCCATGCACTTCCAACTCCGCCTAACACAGATCTTGGTGTCCTGGTTAATTGAGATTTACAGTATGTTTCAATGCTGACATCAGAGGTGTTACTAAAACTGTGTTCTACCATCTATGGAACACAGCCAAGCTTCGGAAGATGCTCTCCTTTCACGCAGAAGGGCCAGATTCCAGTTTGAGAAATAGTACTTAAATGAGCCTGCAGAATTCTGGAAAAGATCCTATGAACATCAGGTTTTTTCTTACCTTCAATTTCATAAGAATATTATAGCACAGGGAGGTCTTGCTAAAACATTTTTACTCTGTTATAAGGAAAAAAATTGTAATTTTCCTTTTTAAAATTATCTAGTAAATGTTTAGAAATCAGTTTAAAGTTTACCTCCACTGCTTCTGCTTGGGCACTGCATGTGTTCTCTGAGGCAATCATAATTCTTTCCATCCTTGCCACATAAATAACTAGAAGACAGGTTCATGAGAAATGTATGCTGAACTTCTTTGTTTCATAAATAGCCCAATATTTATTACCACAAAATCACATTGCAGTATTTGAAAATGGTGCTGTCATAGTATATTATACAAAATACTTTATTTCGAGAAGGGTCTGGCTGCAGAAGGGGCCTGAGAGTGGGTGTCCTCTGTCAGGCCCAATCCACTCTCTCCCTACGTCATTTCCGTTCGAACGACAGAATCGGTCTTGTCGCGATAGATTATGACCTGCCAACTGCCACTATAGAATCTATCTTGTCGTGCATGTAATTCTTAAAACGCGGCATGTATGGCTTAACAGTTTAAAAATTAATCATCACATCGAAATACGTGTGTCGAACTCCTCTCCTTACTACAGGCAACTCGTGTTTACCTTAAAAAAGTCCTAAGACTAGTGCTCGGTCACATAATAAAGTCAGTCAAAGTCAAAGTACACTTTATAGTCATCTCAGCTACTGTATATACAAGTATATAGAGACACGAAACGACGTGGCTCCAGCTTTACACAGTACAAGAAAAGGCACTTAAAATATACATATAAATAATATATAAAAAATGTAAACTTTAACCTAAAGATAAACATAAAGATAAAGAATAACAAGATGAGTAAAAATAGATATAAATATAAGATTGTGCAAATAAGTTACATGTGTTTTATTTCAGTTTTCAAATGTTAATGATATGCATTTGTTTTTAAAAAACACAGCGGACAAGGGCTTAATCGTGTTTTGTAGTTTAGTGTAGCTTGTAGCTAGTGTAGTGTAGTTTCAAGGATCACTATGTATGTTTACAGTACATTATGTTGTTTTATTGGATAAAACAAATACGTTTTGTTAATAACCAATAACACACAGTTTATTCAAAATATTTTTATTAGATTATGACTTAAAAGTTTCTGTACAAAAATTTAAAAGCTGACATTATTAAAGTACAATATTTCACGGCATAAGTATGGCACAAGAAAATAATCATTAAAAGTACATATTAGCTATAGTCTGATGTCTCACTGTAGTAGCACTATAGTAGCACTATATTTATTTACACACATATGTACAACGGTATTGTTCAGGTTTGAGACGGATTCTATCGTTTAAATAGAAATTACGTATTGGGGTTTGAGAAGACGGATTTGTCCACAGGACGGATTGTTTGTTTGTCTCTCGGAAAAAATAATCTCACTCCAAATCTGCTGAAATATAAAGCAACAACACACAACAGCGTGTTCATGGAGGCAGCCATGTTTGTTCCAAGATGTGTAGCTCGAACGGGGCATTGTCGGACGTGATGTCACTCACCTTGGAATTTCCGAGTTCAGAGAGATAATTGAACGCAGGATAAACTGTCGTTTTAACGGAAATGACATAGGGGCTTGAGAGTGGATGGGACCTGACAGAGGACACGCACTCCCCTTCTGCAGCCAGACACTCGTGTGTATTTCTTGTTATGCTTTCCTGATCTTATATCTGTTATTCTGACTAGACCGCAATAAAGCTTGTGTCACTTCATTGGTTCATACATTCATTATTATTAATTTTATTACTTTTTACATCTGTGACATAATAGGTATACCGGGAAAAAGTCCAATACTAACAAGCTGAAAGGAGCCATATCACCACCTATTGTAGTGGAGTCGAACAAACTTCAGTCAATAAATCGATTCCCCTCCCATATATGTATACTGGGATAAGGACAGTAGTCCGATTAAATGGCATAGTTGAGCTATAACTGTAGTATGCTAGAATCATTCCTGATTAATAATAATAATAATTAAGGGCCTTGCTCAAGGACTGGCAGACATGCTAAGGCTGGGTTTGAACTGACTACCTTCTGATTACAGGCACACAGGCTTAGCCCACTGAGCCTGAAATCAATGTTTGGATGAAGGACATGGCAGAAACAGGGTTCTCAAACAAATGTTCCTTTCCACAACACATAACTCAGAGTCGCAAAGAAAAGAGAAGGCCATATTTAACATCGGGTCATTAACAACTGGCAATGACTATTGTTTTCATTCCTTTCCTGGACATTCCCATCACTCCATCGCCCCATCAAATCCCTGCTCCTCCCATAACCCCCAACTCCCACAATTTCTAGACCCCCTCCATACTCTTCCCAGCACTGTCCTTTTGCAGTTACTAATTGGCATTGCTTCAATTTTGATGCAAGTTGTCTGAAAATTAAATGAACAACAGACGATTCTTGGGAAATTTGAGAAAGATCCAACAAATATATATTTATATTAACAACAGATGGTGCAACAACGCAGCAGTGATCTCAAGTCCTGACATAGAGCTGCTTACTGCAAAATGCAGACCGTTTTATCTGCCCAGGGATTTACCAATTTACCATTATTATCCTCATGCCTGTGTACATCCCCCCCCAGCGCGGACACAAAGGAGGCCCCGAATATTCTTTATCAGACCATCACTGAATTGCAAGCCACACATCGAGGGCATTTTCATTGTAGCAGATTTCAATGAGGCTAACGTGAAAACAGTTCTCCCCCATTTCCAGCAATATGTGGACTTTGCAACTAGGGGAATAAACATACTGGACTTGCCCTACACAAACCTAAAGAATGCTTTCAGAGCTGTCCCCCTCCCCCACCTTGGCTCCTCAGACCATCTCTCTGTTATGCTAATACCTGCATACAGGCCCCTGCTGACCAGCAAAAAACCCATTGTAAGGCAGGTGAGGGTGCAATAGAAGCCTTACAGGACTGTTTTGAGTGCATGGACTGGGACATGTTCAGAGCTGCTGCCACTGATAATCAGCACACTAATGTGGAAGAGTATGCTGAATCTGTATCTGCCTACATCCAAAAATGCACAGAGGACATCTGCGTCATGAAGAACATCCCCATCAGGGCCAATGAGAAGCCATGCATGACGCAAGAAGTACATGAGAAGCTGAAAGTACAGAATACCGCTTTCAAGTCTGATAATGAGACTGCGCTCATGTAGCGGTTTTACTCTGGTTGTGTAGTTTTTCCTTTTTTCTCTAATAATGGAGCGATGTCAACAGGGATGATCCTGAAAATTTTTTTATTCTGCAGAAACACAGAGCACATGTAAGACGTCTCTCCCTTCACTCATGCTCGCACTAGCAGAGCGAGAGACAACACACCCAGCCTCTCTGGCGGCAAAAGTAAATCTAACATAATAATATACATAAAGTAATCAGTGCAGAGCATTACATGACAAAAAGAACAAAATAAAACAAAATATAGGTCAGACAATAAAATACATAATCATATAA
>JAODKC010000398.1:0-12648 GCA_026777985.1 Mormyrops attenuatus
GTACATAGCAACACCATTCCAAAGTTTTGTTCAGATGGGAACTTATAATCCTACACGGCAGTGTCATCTCCAGCAGTTTACATAGTAAATTAATACCAATGTATTAATGTAATAGTGCATTCTATAATTATCCCATACCTCTTACGTCAAATAGTAACTTTGTATTGTAACAAGTAACCTGTACTGTTGTACTTAAGCCACCCTACTAGGACAGCTGAACATTATTTGGGGTTAATCAGTCACTTCAATTGATTGAACGTGTGTAAACCAAAAGACTGAACGCTGTAATCAAACCAAAATATGTTTTTTATATTTCCCCCCAACAAATTTGTTTTCAATGAAATTGTACAGGATATAGGCCACATTAAAGGTGGGAAACGTTTTAAAATGATTTACTGTGGTCTCTATTTTTTTGCATAAAAATCTGGCATTTTATCAGGGGTGTGTAAACTTTTTATATCCACTATAAATGAAGTTTAGTTTTTTTCCCTTTTACACAAAGCTTTTTTTTCTACAAGAAAAGTCTGAGAAGAAGCCCCCTGTTCACTATGCAGGGCCTTTTGTGTTCTTACTTCGTATTTGGGGTGTACGCTTACGACCAGTTTGGTCTTCTGAAATGTTTTGAATATGGAAAATATTAAGGATACAAAAAATTTTATTAGTATAATACACAGGCTCTCCTGTTACTCTAATAGAGACAGTATTGTTTTACTTAAGACCTTTACTTAGATGACAAGCGAAGCATGTGCAAATATACAGTCATGTAACATTAATGGATGAGGGAATCCCGTCAAGAGGAAACAAATATTAATGTATTTTAAGCATAAGCAACCTGATATTGCTTTTATCTAGGAGATGCACATGAAACATGAGGATGCACAGAAATTTAAAAGGGGCTGGACGGGGCAAACTTATTAAACCTTTTTTTGGAATGTGTTGCAGGCCTGAGATGCAGGAATCGGTGTATATTAACAAATTAAATGAAGTTGATCAGACAAAACATGAAATATCTTTGGTTCATACTGTCTGCAATGAAGGTAAAGTCAATTTCAGAATTACTGCAAATTTGTTTATTTGGCATTTTCCATACCGTCCCAACTTTTTCTGATTTGGGGATGTATCTGTACTTGTACAAATGGCTAATAAAAGCATTTATCTCTATACTATACTAGTTTTCCTAAAATTCGATTAAAATTTGCAATCATCTTGTTTACAGTATCACTGTTTACCGCAATATACGCATGTAAGATGATATTTATCGTGTTACTGGATTCTTGCCAATGCACAGCCCTGCGTAACAGGATGGTCATGGTGTTGAAACAGAAATACAGTATGAAACTGTTATACAGTGCATTCAGTTGTAGTTTTGTGGCCACTACAAATGCGCCCGGGTTACCATTCATTGCATTTTTTCCCATGCTAGTATATTTCTATAATAATTGAGAATGTACATTCAGCAACCAATAATTCAGATTACTTTTTTGTACATGCATGTGGCTGTTAATTGCTTTTAATTTCTTTCACAGCTTGGACTTTACGGTTGGCATTTAATAATTAGCAGGGTGGTAAAACACACAATCTTAAGTATATAAGATTTTTATTAAGACATCTTTTTTTCCTGGTTTCAAGTCTCTTATTTTCAATATCTCTTCATCTGTAACAATGTCTGGAGTTGATGTATGAAAACAGCTTATGTGAAATGTGTAATATTTTCAAAATATACAGATTGCCCAAGTTTTAAATGGAATAATAGTTTGGAGATTAAGATGTCATACTGTTAACAGTGAAATGAAAAACAGGTTTTGTAACATTAGTAATGTAATGTAATCTCAACAGGCCACAAACTCCAAAAGACAAAATTCCCCAATGGATGTCTCTTTAGTTGTATAAAATCCATGCACCTAATGTTCTCAATGCAGAGAATACACTGCAAAAGAATTCCTCATAAATATTTTTTTTAATGTAAATGCTAATGTTTTGTAATACTGTCTCGCCTTGCAGGTGTTCTGGTCTGCTTTCTAACTACATCAGTCAGATGGACAACACTCCACTCTCTGCTCTTGAATATGTCAAAAATGGCCAGAAGATTCTTATGGAAGGACTCAGATTCCCCTTTTCAACTGCCAAGGAGCTTAACAAGCGTGGTATTCTCAGTGAGGAGGAACTCTGTGCTATTAGAGGGCTATCTGGAGGGGCTGACACAACTAGCAAACTGCTGGACATGATCATTGCTAAGGGGGAGCAGGCCTGCTATGTGTTACTTCAAATACTGCATATACCAGAGGGGAAGGTGAAAGTGTTATTGCGAGTCCGGAGTTTGCCTGCCCCTCCGCACAGTCCGGAAGAGGATTTTTATCAGTGGGTCAACCGCTTCACACTCAAGGAGACACAAGGTAGGAGATCTGTTTTTTAATCCCCATGGTGACCTTCTGATGGTGACATTTTATTTTGCCCTCTCCTGATCTGGTGGAATGTTGCTGCTGTATGCATGCTCTGACCACACCCATCCGCATCAACAGCCAAATGTAGTGTGAACGCAAGCTGCCGCGTCCACAACTGTCTATAGCGCACGCGGAAAAGTGAAGTATAAACGAAGCTTAATAGTATTGTACAGATCTTATTCAGTCTTTGCAGGTTCAGTGTAGGGGTGACAAACTGGAAGTAATCAAATATTGAGACAGATTGTCCCAAAATTGAAGCAGCAAAATAGCAAATAAAAAGATAGTTAAGGGTAGTGATAGCAAAAATAGGATAGTTTGACACCTGATCCCAGAGTAGCAAGCAACAGATCCAATTACTGAACATGTATAATCACAGAACTAGGAAGGTTAACAGCAAAACTAGAGAACACTAATCTAACACTAGGGATATAAGGCTAATTACAAAATTCAAAGGTACGAAACAACAGATCCAAACACACAGAGGGTGGATTATGGGTGGGAGAATCAAGACGGAAAAAAGCAAACAGTAGGAAAACCCAAATCCAAAACTACAAACACTAAGGCCAGCAAAAGTTGACCAAGAAACCCAAAACAAGTGAGGCTGGATTGAAAGGTTGAGCATTGAAAATGTAACACAATAAACTGTGTGTCATTGGAACAGATTTATGTATGCGCTACCCAGTGTGAGAGAGTGAAAGCCCGTAGAGCACATGGTAGAGTTACCTTTAAATGTGTATATTATAGGGAGCAGGACATGAACTGTTACAAGGCAGGGCCATCATAATAGAGAGAAAAGGGAAGACTTTGAGGGACAGAGACACTAAGAAACTATTGGCACATCCCTGCACATCCCACTCACTCGCACATGTGCTCACAGAGAGAGGTCTCTCTCTGTGCATCATTGTACACTGACCACCCCCCGGAGCGTTTCAGTTCAGTATCCCTCATAGTTTTGTGCCTCTCCCAAGGCAGTTTGGCCGCTGATTGATTTTCTTCAGCGGTGTGGTGTGCACATTACTCCCAGGGCAGTTTGGCCGCTGATTGTTGATCTTCTTCAGCGGTGTGGTGTGCACATTACTCCCAGGGGTTTTCCTCCTGTAACGGTTCTCTCATGACTGTTGCTGCCCCTCCTGTGCTTGGTGCTGATCCAGAGTGGCAGGTTGTTTGCATCCATGGCGATCACTCTGCTACAGTAATGTGTCTGTAATATAACACCAGTTTAACCTAAAATGTAAGGAATGAGCTTATTGCTCCATAGTATAATGGAAATGGAAACCGATAAAAGCTTATGAAATACATTTTGGCACTTAACTACTGCAATACTGTTTGTTTTTTTGTGAATGAGGGCCCACAGAGACATCCTTACCCAGACTCATTGGAAATGATCTGCACCTTGATGTGAAGGAGGATGAAGATGAGGCTGTGTTTGAAGAAGCTGCGGCAATCATGAAGCAGCATCCAAAGAAGATGCGACTGTATTTGCACGTGGATCAGGACTTTCAACATCTTGGTGACGCCCTCAGGGACATGATATTCAAATGTTTGCCACATATCAGCAGAATCAGGTCTGTTTTTGTGTAATTAAAATATGTTTTATGCATATAAGTTAGGTCATTGCATTTTAATTCAAATTACCTTTGAACCGCCATTTTTGATTTTGATGAAATTTGACATGTGAATTTACACCTACCTTCCAAATCTCAGAATTGTTCTTTGGTTGCCTTTTTTAAATGTACCTTTTGATATATAGCATCTTGCACCCAGTACCGGTCCCAGACAATGTGGCACCGCTGAGGAAAAGTGAAGTTGGGTGGCAAGTCGTCTCTTCAGAGGTTGGCGCCCAAAGCAGCTACCTGTGTTGCCTATAGGATTGTCCGGACCCTGGCCACACCTTTTTTATTGTTACAGCTACCTGTGTTGCCTATAGCAAGGGTGTCAAACTCCAGTCCTGGAGGGCCGCAGCCCCATGTAGCTTAGTTCATTCCCTGTTCCACCACAAATGATTCAGCTCAAGAGCTGTGTGGTAATTAGCACAAGGAGGTGCAAGGAGTTGAATTCGGTGTGTTAAATGAGGGGAAACCCAAAAATGCATAGTGCTCTTGCCCTCTAGGACTGGAGTTTGACACCCTTGGCCTATAGGATTGACCAGGCCCTGGCCACACCTTTTTTACTGTTATAGCTACCTGTGTTGCCTATGGAATTGACCAGACCCTGGCCACACCTTTTTTACTGTTACAGCTACCTGTGTTGCCTGAACAATTTTCCTTCAGTGCTACTGGGATTATGCAATTGGGCTGTGAAGGTGGATGCATTGCCATTTCTGTGTCTGTGTGCAGGCTAATTTGCCAGCCATTGCAGTTTATTGTGTAATACACTATTAAGTTAAAAGCTTAAAATAAAATGTCACACTGCATTACATAAAACTACAAAATTTGGCACAAGGCTTGCTTATTCTGCTTAAAACTTACTTGCGTAATGGTAATGTTTTGTCCTTTTCTCCTAGGCTTCCCAGTCACATAAACAACTTTTTACTACAACTTTTTCTTCAAGCAGCACTAGACGAAGTGCAAACAGGACAGAAGACAGTGATGCTGTTGTCAAAAGTCATTGATTTTAATACCATTTTTCATGAAATTGCTTACCATGGAAAAACCTCACAGAGACACACTGAATTTCTGCTGGATCTGTTTTCCCATATTGAAGTCTTTGAAACTGAAACAGGCCAGAGTGTTCAGCTGTTATTAAATCCAGTTTATCAGTCAGCTCCTGCAGGCTGGGTTATAGACCTCTCTGAGAGGAAGGCGTCCATCCTTCTTGGAGTTCTGGAACTCCAGACAGTGAAGAAACCAGTAAAACTTGTTGGCTGGTCAGATGAAGAGACTGAGAGAAAGAGTTTTCTCCAGTGTCTGCCCTATATTTCCCAGCTGGGGTAAGTTCCCCCCCCAGATGAGACCAGGTTAAGTCCTTACCTGACCTCATTTGAGCAAGTGCTATGTTACCAGTATGAATAACAAGTATGAATAATCAGCCAACTCATTACATTTCCTGGGCTATATCTATGTAATGTGTTTCTGAAATACTAATAAGATCCATGGAATACTTCCGCTTTTCACCTTCACACACCCATTCACATGCCCTCTGCTGCCACTATATGACGCTGCTTCGATTTTGGGGCGAACTGTCTGATTGGTTTAGAAAAAAGGGATCAACGAACCAAACACGGCTTCTACATCACGCCCTTCATCAGTGCAGAATGTCTCCAAGCAGGAGCCAGAGGCAGAATCTTCATATGTACTGTTGGATTAAATAAAAGAATAAAAAAAGTGTCCTTCACATTAATAAACCTGAAAAAGTCGTGTATCCCCTAAATATTTTATTTCTATGGGATGATGAATATGGTCAATCTGTTAGGAGAGTACTAGGAGAGTACAGTCAGCTCTGTACTGGGAGTTTGTGGAGATGGTATAGGGTTTGTTTAATTGGAAATTATATTGCTACATTTGCAAATTGTACCGTGAAGTATAAGAATGACAATTTTATCTTTTGTTACAATTTCTCAGATCACTTAAATGTTCTTCTTACATTAACATGCACAGTTTTGAAGTTTAAATGAAAATAAACATGGATCATATCTGAATGCATATTTTATTGTGGATAAATAATGCTGGATTTCTTTAAGGCCAGTTATTCTTACCCCATTTTCATCACCTTAACAAATGACAGTAGAACAAAGAGCATTCAAGGAGTTTTCAGTTTGTGTGTTAAACAAGTGGTATAATTTTCCTAAACCTTTCTTCTTACTGTGTTACAGATTAGCTGAATGGCATTTCAACTCAAGCAAACCCATCAGATTCATTGCCAATCTCTTCATTCAAGCAGCAGAGTGTGACAGAGAGACAGGAGAGAAGAAACTGCAGCTCCTCTCATCAGTCTGCAGTTATTCCTCTTTCCCTGCTTTGGATGACAAAACATTATCTTTAACTAAACAGAGTGACTTTCTGCTGGATCTGTACTCACTTTTGAAAGACTGTGAGAATCCATCACGTCAGCATGTTCTGCGGGCATTGCAGCCAGTTTATCAGTCAGCTCCCGCAGGCTGGGTAATAGACCTCTCTGAGAGGAAGGCGTCCTTCCTTCTTGGAGTTCTGGAACTCCAGACAGTGAAGAAAACAGTAAAACTTGTTGGCTGGCCAGATGAAGAGACTCAGATAAAGAGTTTTCTCCTGTGTCTGCCCTATATTTCCCAGCTGGGGTATGTTTCTACTTTTAGTAGTTGTTTGCACTACACTGTGTGTGTGTGGGGGGGGGGGGAGTGTGAGTGAATGAGTTTTTACCCGCAATGGACTGGCGTCCCCTCCGGGCTGCTCCCCTGCCTTGCTGCCTGTGATCAGCTCCACCCACTGAATTCTATACTACCCAAGCAGGGGGAATATCGCAAGAGGTGTGTGTTATCTGAATTAGAACTCAGTACTAAAGTAACTAGCTGCTGTCTGCATGTCAACAATGTGTTCCCCAGCCACTCCGTTAACCCCCACCCCCCCAAACACTAAGCTTGGGTATTTCATTTTTCATACCATTATTCTGCCCTTCACATTAATTAACCTGAAAAAGTCGTGTATCCCCTAAATATTTCATTTCTATGGGATAATGAATGTGGTCAGTCTGTTAGGAGAGTAAGAAGGTCGGCTTTGTACTGTGAGTTTGTGGAGATTGTATAGGGTTTGTTTAACTGAAAATTATATTACTGAATTCGCAAATTGTAACCTGAAGTTTAAAAATGACGTCACAGTTTTATCTCCTGTCACAGTTTCTCAGATCACTTAAATGTTTTGACCACTTCTTGCATTAACATACACAGTTTTGAAGTTTAAATGAAAATATCATAGCTGAATGCACATTTTATTGTACTTTTTGATTTCTTTAAAACCAGTTTTTTTATATATATATAAATTGCTTTATTAAGGCATTATTTCATATTTACAGATCACCTTACTCTACCATGTGCAGTTTTATATGTTTTAACAGACATACACAAACAAAACAAATACAAATTAAGTAAAACAAAAATAGCATACAAAAGAAAAAAAGAACGCACCCATTCTCTCACTTTTACAAAGAAATGAGTCAGCACATCAAAAGCATACAGTTAGCATATATAATTAAACATTCTTGATATCTTAAAGAATTCTGACAGTGTTACCATGTGTTCAGCTGGTAAAGATTCAAAATAAATAATAAAAGGGGATGGAAATGTGATTTCCGAAGTGAAATCACATTTCACTTTTATCACTTTTATCTACTTTATCAAAAATAAGCCAATTAATTTTAGGCCATTTTCATCATGTTAACATATGAGAAGAGCAAGTAGAACAGAGAGCATTTAATGTTTTGATTATGTGTGTTAAATAAAGAAGTGATATTATGTTCTTATACATGTACCGCATTTAGTAGATTTATACCTTTCTCTTTACTGTATTACAGGTTATCGGATTGGCATTTTTACTCAGAAAAAGCCATCAGATTCATTGCCAATCTCTTCATTCAAGCAGCAGAGTGTGACAGAGAGACAGGAGAGAAGAAACTGCAGCTCCTCTCATCAGTCTGCAGTTATTCCTCTTTCCCTGTTTTGGATGACAGAACATTATCTTTAACAGAACAGAGTGACTTTCTGCTGGATCTGTATTCATGTTTGAAAGACTGTGAGAATCCACCACATAAGCATGTTCTGCAGGCATTGCAGCCAGTTTATCAATCAGCTCTTGCAGGCTGGCTTTTAGACCTCTCTGAGAGGAAGGCGTCCATCCTCATTGAAGTGCTGGAACTTCAGACAGTGAAGAAAACAGTAAAACTTGTTGGCTGGTCAGATAAAGAGAATGAGATAAAGATTTTTATCCAGTGTCTGCCCTATATTTCCCAGCTAGGGTAAGTTACTACTCTTGTAATGGGAGCAGTTTTAGTAGCTGTTTGCATGTTACACTCATTTCTGTGTATGGTGTGTGTGCGTGTGCATGCATGTGTGAGTATGAGTGTGGAGCGAGGGTGAGCGAATGAGTTTATACTTGCAAAGAGTTTATACTGCATCTCTGTAGGTGGGTATATCTAGTTTTGGTCTGGTCGGTCTGAAGGCTGCCATACTCAGGGAGTGGCTGTTGCTGTGACGGATCGGCTCCTATGGCGTCTGATGTCACTCCTTTCAATGAGCATATTATGATGCTCAGGCTAAGGTACTCCTTGGGTGTCTTGTTTGTTGTCTCAGTGCTCCAACTGCGGTGAGCAATGTCTCTTTACTCGGTGGGTGATGAGTGCCCATAAGGTGACACTCCTCTGGTCATGGGTGACTTCAGTGCGACTACTGGCATGGACAGAGCTGGCTATGAGGATTGTCTCGGTCCCAATGGGTCAGGAGACCAGGGTAAGACCGTCTCCATGTTCCTTGACTTTGCGAAAGGCTAGGGTTGCGGGTCGCCGGACCCTGGTTCCAGTGCCCTGAACTGCATCGTTGGACTTGGTACTCCAATACTGGTGGTGCGGCAGAGGAGTTCGATCACATCTTCATGGGCAGATGCTAGGCTCCTGCTGAACTGCAGGGTTTATAGAAGTGCCCAGTTTGTGAATTCTGACCACAGAATTGTTGCTGCATTGAAGATTCAGCTTAGATCTTGTAGACTACCACCTACTAGGAGAATGAGGCTGGACTTCAAGATGAAGCTGTTTCTGATGAGGTTGCACACAGTTTGGGTGAGGAACCTGCGGACTTGGGTGTGACCGCTAACTAATGTGATGTGGGAGACCTTCCGTGATAAGACCCTGAAGGTTGCTGAGGGTTGTATTGATGTAGCCAGTGTTCCCAGAAGGAGGTGTTTTGTCTCGCCGGGCACCCTGGATATTTTCGAGATGAGTCGCAGCACACGAGTTGGTGAGAACTCCAGTCTATACCGGGAGGGCTCTGCGGGAAGATAAAGAGGTATTTGTTAGACGAATCTGTGAGCAGGTGACACACCATCTGTGGTATAGTGACCCGCGTCCTGCTTACAGAGGAATTGAAGCATTACGCACATCTGAATCTGTTCCTCTGAGACTTGCAGTCAGGGTGGGTGATAGAATGGTCCTTACGGATGACACTGCAGTTGTGACCCGCGGGCCGGCTACTTTGAGCAGTTGTTTAAAGCTGACCCTTCAGCTAGGATGTTGGACATCTCTGGGTCCATGGTTCTCGAGGCTGATCAGCTGTGAACAGCCCAGTCTCACTGAGATTGCACAGGTGATGAATCAGCTGGGGGTAGGGAAGGCCACGGGGATCTGTGGTATTAGGGGTGAGCTTCTCCAGGCTGGTGGGAAGGCTGTCCTCCTGGCATTGCAGCCAATCTTTGCTTCCATTTGGTAGTCAGGCTTCACCCCAACTGACTGGAAAATGGGACTTGTTGTCCCTATCTGGAAAAGGAAGTGAATGGTCCTTGCTAGGGTCATCCATAACAGGATCTGTGATCACTTGCTCGCCTGTCAGTGACCAAAGTAGTCTGGTTTTACGCCTAAGAAGTCTACCGTCAACCGTATCCTGGCACTGAGGGTTCTCATCAAGTGGAAATGAGATTATCGGCAGAGGTTCTTTGCAGCCACTGTTTGAGCGTTTGACTCTGTTGATCGAGTTGCCCTGTGGGGCATCCTGAAACTTCGTGGGATCCCCCTGAAGTTGCTGGACGTCATGGCCGGCCTGTACGTTGGTACTGTGAGTGCTGTGCAGAGTGGAGGGAGAACCTCCGCGTCCTTCCCAGTTGATTCTGGGGTTCACCAGGGGTGTGTTCTTGCTCCAACTCTGTTCAATGCTTGTATGGACTGGGCGTTGGGCAGGGTTGTGAGGTCCGGCAGCTGTGGGGTGTCCGTTGGTGAAGAAAGATTTACTGATCTTGACTTTGCCGATTATGCTGTGATCTTAGCGGAGTCAATGGAGGCTCTGACTGGGGCTCTTGAGATACTGAGCGAGGAGTCAGAGTATCTGGGATTGCGGGTGTCCTGGATAAAGACCAAGATCCAGACATTTAATGACTTCTTAGGCACAGCATCAGTAGTGTGTCTGTCTGCGGGGAGAATGTCGACCTTGTCGTGAGATTTACTTACCTCGGAGGTGACATTCATGTCTTGCTGTATGGCTGTGAGACATGGAAGCTATCCAGTGAGCTGAGATGAAGACTGGACTCCTTCGGTACTGTGTCTCTTTGGAGAATCCTTGGGTTTTGCTGGTTTGAGTTTGTGTCGAACAAGCGGTTGCTAGAGGAGTCCCGAATGAGGCATATTACATGCTTTATGAGGGAGCATCAGTTACAGCACTATGATTTAGCTCGCAGGATCCTCACTGCTGAGGACCCAAGCTGCTGGACCAGGCCGACCTGGCTGCGGCAGATGGATGGCCATTTCCAGAGTGTGGGACTGAACCGTGTGTCTGCCTGGGAGGTCGCCAGCCGGGATCCCGAGGAGTTTCGCTGTGTGGTGGGTGCAGCAACGTGCTGCATCAGCGCATGCTCCCCAACCTGACCTCACCTGACCTCACCTGACCTGAGTATATGTTATACAAAGAAGTGATATAATTTCCTAAACCTTTCTCCTTACTGTGTTACAGATTCCCTGATTGGAGTTTTCACCCAAACAAAACCACCAGATTCATTGCCAATCTCTTCATTCAAGCAGCAGAGTGTGACAGAAAGACAGGAGGGAAGAAACTGCAGCTCCTATCATCCGTCTGCAGTTATTCCTCTTTCCCTGCTTTGGACGATAGAACAATATCTTTAAAAAAACACAGTGACTTTCTGCTGGATCTCTACTCATTTTTGAAAGATTGTGAAACTCCAACATGTAAGCATGTTCTGCAGGCATTGCAGCCAATTTATCAGTCAGTTCCTGCAGGCTGGGTTATAGACCTCTCTGAGAGGAAGGCGTCTACCTTCCTTGGAGTTCTGGAACTCCAGACAGTGAAGAAAACAGTAAAACTTGTTGGCTGGCCAGATGAAGAGACTCAGATAAAGAGTTTTCTTCAGTGTCTGCCTTATATTTCCCAGCTGGGGTAAGTTACTACTTTTATAATGAGAGCAGTGGTAGTAGTTTTGTGCACTTTGCACTCATTTGTGTGTATGGTGTATGTGTGTTTGTGTGTGCATGCATGTGTGTGTTTGAGTGTGTGGGGTGGGTGAGTGAATGAGTTTATACTCACAATGGACTGGTGTCCCTATCCAGGCTGCTCCCCTGCCTTGTAGCCTGTGCTACCTGTGATCAGCTCCACCCCCCTCTCCACCCACTCAGTTCTATACTACATAAGTGGGGTGAATATTGCAATACTTTATGCAGAGGTGTGTGTTATCAGAATTAGAACTCAGTACTAAAGTAACTAGCCGCTGTCAGCAAGTTGACAACGTATTCCCCGGCCGTTACCCCTCCCCACATCTAATTCCTACTCCCACCCCCCAACCTCTATCTTTTGCCCCCCTGACACTAGGCTTGGGTATTATGTAATTTTTCATGCTGTAGTTCTGTCCAGATGCCATGCCGTGGTTCATGGTATTTAGATTAAATTTTCATAAGAAATGCTTTCTTAGTGAGTGAGTGAACTCTGTTGCACTTCATTGCACATCTCGCGTCCCACAGCTTGAGAACCGCTGTCCTATACACTGTTCCTGGGAAGTTTGACAAAGATCCGTACTTTGAGATTGTTGACAAGATGGCTTCTGCGGTCCTCCTTTTCGTCCTATGCAGCCACCTAGCACTGCTGCTTCACTTCTGGGGAGATTTGTCTCAGGTGTATCAGGTGTAGCTTTTCATGTGTAGATTTTACTGCATATATTTACATATATTTCATTTAATGAAAATAAAATTGTATCGCAGTTTAATATATTTTTTATTATCCTTTTGGATTTCTTTAAATCCAGTTATTCTTACCCCGTTTTCATGACCTTGAGACGAGAGAAGCAGGTAGAACAGAGATCATTTAATGTATTTTCATTGTGTATGTTAATAAGTCATGGAATTTGCCTAAATCATTCTCCTTACTGTGTTACAGATTGTGTGATACGTCTTTTTGCTCAAAGGAAACTATCAAATTCATTGCCAGTCTCTTCATTCAAGCAGCAGAGTGTGACAGAGAAACAGGAGAGAAGAAACTGCAGCTCCTCTCATCAGTCTGCAGTTATTCCTCTTTCCCTGTTTTGGATGACAGAACATT
>JAODKC010000399.1:0-12648 GCA_026777985.1 Mormyrops attenuatus
CCCCGCCATTACACCCCCCACGACCCTGTCCAGGATAAGCAGTTGGAAGACGGATGGAAAACCTTCCAACACACAAAGGCCAAAATATGAACAGGACCCCACGTCATCTTATCCAGGCCATTATGAGCCATTACCTGTCAGATTTGACCATGAGCATGTTGTTTTGGCATTTCCAAGGAGACTCGGATTACTGGTATGTTATCAGCAGCCCCCGGATGAGCACATGCAACAATGAAAGCGGATATCTCTTACCTATAATTTGCCGCATCAGGACGGGTCCAGACAGACAGTGATTGTGATATTTAAAAGATAATAAATCCCCACCCTCTGCCATTGCTCAGCTTTGAAATGATTGCATGGATGGATATGTTATATTTTAGTGATCCTGGGTACTTGGTATCATCATCCTCACAGCTGTGGTTGCATAGCTACAGAGCGCTTTGACGGATCGATAAAGCAGACACGGGCTATTCTTTTCCTGTCTGACAGATCTGTCAGATACGAATTTGCCAATCAGGTGCTACCAGGTACTTGACCTGACAGCATTCACAAACCGATGGTGTATCCCACATTTCCACCACGGGAGACTAAACAAGCTTTTAACAATGGCTACAGGGGATGGTGACACCTACAGTGTGGGGCCTGTGCATCCAGTTAACGTGCACCTGATAAAGCAGCCATCACTAAACTCTGCAAGACACGGCACACATCCTTTCGATAACTTCGAACCTCGAAGAAGGAATTAAAGGAGGATAAACTGCACTTAGCATTTCTCCTTTAAAGCCGCAAGAAACAGCTGAAACATCTAAGTGTCAGAAATCCACATTTTTGCCGGCAAATATTGCTTTCTTCCAGTAATGGCGTCCCTAATAGTTCTGTTTGTAACTGAACAATCAGTTAAAAAAGCTTTATGAAAATACTAAAGGAAATAAGAAAAACCATGAAGATGGTTTGAATTACAGGCACGCCAGCCCAGACCATCTCACAGGTAGCTGTCTCCGCGCTTAGTGGGTCAGGTACCTACCCAGTGGACCACTTGGGGAACCAGGTGCTCTTTGCTTATTGCTTACATCCAACAGCCAGTATAGGTCCATGTCAGTAGCCACAGATTGACATCAAGCGAATGTGCCTGACACATAGAATCCCCTGTTTCGTAAACTGAAAAAAAACAGACAAAGAAGTATTATAGTAGAGCGTAATGGGCTATGAACCACAATGGTTAAAAAACTGAATTACTACTGAGAACTGGAATATCCAATAATGCAATTGGCATATATGTAACTTTTAATAACAATATGTAGAAAGTCATACATAGAATACACATAATACATAATACGTGTGTGTGCGTGTGTGTGACATCTTCAGTTTTTCTTATTTCCTTTAGTATTTCCATAAACCTTTTTTTAACTGATTGTTCACATGCAAATACATGTTAAATAAACATCATATATATTAGTCCTAGGCCTGGCCAAAATATTTAACTAGTGTAACCTATTTCCTATTGTTTTTCCTACTGTATTTGCACACACTTCATAAGGTTTTCAAAGTGGCTTGGAAAAATAAAGGCTGCTGGCACAGTTTACACAGGCACCGTCTAATGGGTATTATTTTTGGTATTCAGCCATTTGAGTGTAATCCCAGAATAAATCCGCTTACCATCACATTTGTGTTGTTCATAAATAAACATGAGATGTATTTTAATGGTCAATCGCCAGCCAGGATTACCTAAATGTTAGAAGAGCAAAACACTTACTGAGTATGTAAATTAAAAAAAGGTCACAATCAATGAAAGAGAGTGATTTCAAACAGTCGAAACTGCAGTCAGTTTGTATTACGGGTGTATTTCTTTCTTCAGTTTTTGTGTGTGTGTCGTTTGTGGAATTTCAATAAACAGATCCCTGCTGGTAAAAGGTTGTCCCCTTTGGCCAGAAGAAAATGGCTATTGAGTGGTTTCGAGGTGAGTGCTTCCATCAAAAATTCCCCACCACCTGTCCATGTAGAAAAAGAAAAAGCAATGAATAAGAAAATTTTTAAATTGAATGGGCTTCACACATGTGTTATATATAGGACCTTCTGATGATTCTGACCTAAATAGAGAATCACAGGTCAAAGAACAATGTCGGGTTTTCCACCTCTGGTTATTATGTGTACACTGATGAGGCAAAACATTATGACCACTCCCACATGATGCTACTAACATTGACGATCTTGTATAAATAGTAGATCTCGGTATGGGATGTATTACACAGTAACTCAACATTCAGTACTCACAGTTGGCATGTTGAATGCAGAAGAAATGGGCAGCGATAGAGACCCAAGCGGCCAAATCATTATGGCCAGATGACTCGGTCAGTGCATCTCAAAAACCGCAAGGCTTGTGGGGTGCTCCCGGTCAGCTGTAAACAGGACGGCAACAAATTGGTCCTTGTCAAAATCACTACATCTTCACCCCTGATCATTTCTTCTGCATTCAACACACCAACTATGAGCCAACCAAATGTTGACTTACTGTACGATACATCCCAGACCTTGACATGCACCATTTTAGCGATACAGTCAACATTATTCTCTTCACATGGGCTGGTTACAATGTTTCGGCTCATTGGTGTATATTTATACGCGTGTATATTATTTCTTGAAACAAACATCCGTATATATGTTTGTTTTGTTGCTGTTGCATTCGTTATTATACATTATATTGTACTGAATTTGAAGTCTAGAAAAACAAACATGGTGTTCTAAATGGACTTCTATGGTTATTTTGGTGTTAGCCAAATTGTATCTTGCTCATTTACGTGCAAATGAAAGGAGAAAGGAAACAATGCATATGGAAATAGGAGGTCTGATGGGTAACTGAGTATGATGTGGGAGACAAGGAAGGAAGGAGAGCTGAGGCTCTATCTCCAAATAACTCGTGACCTGAGTGTTGACTGTTCAGTTGCATGTATGCACTCACCATTGTGCCTTTGAGTAATGTGCTATACCGTGACTGAGTATTTTTTTTTTAATACTCCAGATATCCCACTGATGAACCTTTTTTTAATAAAGTCTTCCTGCTTTGAGTTATATCAGTGCCATAAACATGACAGTGAAAAGAACTCTAAGATCAATCAAGGTTCAAGATTCTTCATTTGTCTTTTGTACAGAATGAAAGCACAAGACACTCACAGCATCAAGTATACATATCCAGTTTCTGTGTATTATATTCCTGCTAAAATTAAGAATGAATTTGGAACTATGGCAGGTTTCTTTCAAAAACACCCTTAGCTCCTCTCGCAAAGAGTACTGCGGTATAAACTCATTACAATTAAGCAGGAAGATTTTAAAGGCATAGAGCACCACAATTTGTGAATAGATCTGTTCCCTCTGTGGTTTCTTTGACAGAAAAGTTATTTTTTTCTGAATCAACCCATCTGTTCACGTAATGCAACAAGTGAAGCAAAGGGATTTGGTGAATGGAACCTACAACACAGAGATAATGAGAAATAGGAAGAGACACTTTGACCAGAGGTTAGGCTTAATTGGAACAGCCCTCATTTTGCAAGACATTAGGCACAGCTGGACACCATGAACAGGAAACAACAGTAAATCTTACTTCATTTAAAATGATTGCATCGCACCCTCCAGTCTTGAATCCAATCATGACACCAACTGTAAATTAAAAAAAAAAATCTCACTGCTTTTTCAGATGTTGTGTGCTTTGCACTGGGTCTTCCTCTCATGTAACTAGTCAACATTCAAGAAATGACTTTAGGACTGACATTTGCTATGATTTCATATATCTTTCATGGATCTTCTTACTGATAGAGAAACCGCTAGGGACGATCAGTTGCATCTATGAGATCAAAGGCGATTGATCGCAAGCCTCTGGCCAATGAGCACTTCAGGTAATGAAAACCAGCTGTCCTTAAACAAGTGATTGGCCTTGTTAGGATGCAAACAGAGTGACCTTCAAGGCCATGGAGAGAAACCCTGGGAGACTGAGAGGTGTTTTGTCCGTTTTGTTTTAGCACTTTTTAAAAGGACTTTATCCCTGTTCATAAATAGCCCATTGTTCAATTAAATCCATTCCTATTACCCTGACCTTGTGACATATCAGTCACACAACATCTGGAGATGTGATTGAGCTCAAGTTAGAGTTGGCTGGGTGCCCTCTGATGATGATGATGATGATGATGATGATGATTCCAAAGAACAGACAAGGAGGCCAACTTACTATCAGTGATGAAAAGGTGTCGAAGGAATGCCTCAAGTACCGTTAGGCTGTTGGAATATGTGATTCAGGATTCATTTGGGTCTGTGCTGTTTTTCACCCCTTGGGGGGCTTCCCAGAGGAACACCAAAGCCGAGATGTCCTCAACCCCTATGACCTAAGCGGCTTCCATTTAAGCTTGGTCAAATATATACTCCCTAGCAATTCCTGAACCTGGCCTACCCAGATTAGGTCTGTCGACCACAGGGCTCCACTGCCCAGATTCGACCCCCAGATAATCTCAGCCCCCTGTCTCTCCAAGTGTGGCCTGGATTCAGGTTAATCCCATGTCCTTTTGATGAGCAGAAGCCACTACCATCCATTTTGAAAAATTCTGTGGGCTTATGAGTCTTATATAAGTATTCTAAATTTTGCAACCTATCGGATATAGTTTACTGCAGCTAGTGCTCAAATGGCTTCTAGCCGAATCATTTAATTGATGAGTTGAAGGGACAGTTATTTCGGTAAGCCCAATACTGTAAGGAATCATATATATAGCACCGCTGTTAAATAGTTCATTGTCCAAGCACATTAAACAATTTCACATATTTGATATCTAGCTAGACTTAATGTAAATCACCATGGGTAATCTCTATAAAGCATTGCAGGCTTATAAAATATGACATATTCATCAGTATGTCTGACTATAGGCTTTTATATACCCACTTTGTTATTTATAGGCATATGACTGAATATTTTAATATGAAGCAGGTTTTGGTAGTTGGCTCAAAGTCACTTTAGTGGAAAAAGTTCTGGTGAACAATATATGAGGTATCAAAGGGTGTGCGAAATGAAGATAGTGAGCTCTTCATTGCAGGGGAACGCACCATGCTACCAGCTTTATTTAACTGTCCCTTAAGAACGCAATTCCTTCCATAGAACACTGTTGAGCTCTTCATTGATCTCCGACGTTATGTCCAAAAACTTCAAAGCAAGTAACACAACTGCTCTACGATTCTCACTACTGGGAAGCATTATGTAACCTCTCAGAAGCCTTAGCAGCTGCATTACACATTCTTTGCCCTTACTACAGGGTCCTTGAACTTACATGCAGAGAACGGATAAGATTTCGATACAGACACAAAAGAATTTAATCACAGAACACAGAAATCTCTGTATAAGAATTAGTTCTTTGCAGTGTTTGCTAGCTAGTCAAATTTGCTTCCATTAGAGTGTCACTTTACCTCAGATACTATCAGTATGCTACTCCGTTGGTCGACAGGCTCTTGGTCAGTAGATTTAAACTGTTTTCGCATCATCGTCAGTAACAAGAGGTTTAGCGCTATACGGAGGTACAGAAAAATTTTGTTTCAACCAGTCAGTTGAGTGCTCTCTGATTGAAAATCTTTATACTGAATTGGTTGGTTGAAAAAATGAAATCTGGATTTTTACTTTCTGGACCTGAAATGTCCACCTCTGCTGCTATAAAACATACAGTTGTGCCCCTGACTCATCTTTAGTGTTCATTTACTGGAAAGCTGCGCGGTTCGGCTGCAAACCTATACTGGGAAGCAGTTATGAAAGATAGGCGAGTGGGTGTAAGGTTGCAAAACTATGCAGTGTTCCTTTATATCAAAAATGAAAAAGAAACATATTACACCCATAAGGCAACCTCAAGTACTGCAATTAAGTACAAGAATTATGGCACAGAGATTCATGCCCTTGAGACACACTAGTTACTAATTCAATTGGAATAACAGTACACCGTCTAATTTAACATACATCATACTCATCCTCCAAATGTGGAAATAGTAATCAGATGATTGATTAAAGTTTGTGTCGGTTCTGACAGCAACCAACAGATACAGCTGGCTGCTCCAGCAAAGTAACGGCTGAATGAAACAAGAGAGTTTCAAAATCACCAGAAAATAATCTCAAAATACACACTGTATTTTCAAATTGCATTGAGCATTTGGGAACACAAAAACCTTTACAGAAAAAAAAGATGTTTTTAAATCGAAATATGCAAAAAAACAAAAGTCAAATAACATTCCAATTGCAATTTTTTGTTACCTTTGAGGAAATGGTAGAAACTAGCATCTGACTCTCTGTCATCAGACTCTTTAAATCAATTTTAATATGTTATGTTTAAGAAGTTGAATTCCATTGGGTATTTAAGTTACGATCTTAACGAGTAAGTGTTTGGGGGAACATCAGAACAGGTTTATGATCTACAACCATCTTTAATGAGCCAAGTTTTAGTTTCGTAGATAGTTTTTATGGATCAAGAAATTGACACCCTGGTTGGCTAAAGCTAAGATAATGAGAATGGGGGGTCAGTGTGCCTGTACAGCCTCTATAGTTAACTGGGGGGCACAGAATCCTTTCATTTAGGCCATTTTCTCACTGAAACATGGCTGTTGTGACATGGTTTTGTTTGACAGTATATAATACAAACTGAATGCTCTGATTTCATTATTGGTACTAACCCAATGCCATAGTATAATTTCAATAATAGAATGCATCAAAAATGGTAATAATGTGAAATTATGCTATACACACACATACACACGCATATACTTACGAAGAAAGTGTTTCAGATTTTCCAAATCCCAATCTAAAAGGCCTTGTTACTGTTTAATTTATATTCAATTTAAATTTGCATCTACATTGCTTTGGATGATTGCAGCACCAATTTGAATTAACTAGATATTGAGAGACCAACAAAAAAAGTCCCTAGATATTTTTTTTTTTTAAATGAGGAATGGAAAGTCGCAGCTGATTTTTTAGGTGCCAATTAAACCGGTCCCAGCTGGTTTCAGCCGAGGTCACTCGCCAGCTACCCTCGCACTGTGAACGGTAGTGCTCAAAATTGCTGTAGGGTGAGGACACTATATGGTTAAAGGTTTAGGATCAGCCTGACCACGCATGGTGCTATCTGACAGACCCTTTCACAAGATATGACAACATCTGAATCAAATTACCATAAGAAAAATAAAATCATTCTTCACAAAGATCCTTTTTATGTTTAATTAATCCATGGCTGATGGAGAGGAAGCCTGTTAGCTAAATGGTTCGTTAAGTCTCTTGTCGGTCATCTGAAAGAAATCGCATACAGTAAAAAAGCACAAACAGTAAGCTCTACCTTCCGACTAGATCATCTCACGCATACTATCATAAAAGTGAATCATCCCTTAATGGAGAAGATCTGAACTGACCGAACACACCATATAAATTCAGTTTTTGGTGTTGGAAAAATTTGATATTATTATTAGTATTGAGTGAGTGGATTGCAGAGCAAGGCAAGAAGCAAGAAGATCCTTTTAATGCACAGGTCTTAGGGTCAAACTAGTTTGCTCCCGCAACGGCCAGTATTGACTCAGGACCACACTGGAAGATGCCATGCTGAATTATTCCTGGAATATTTCATGTAATAGCACTGGACCAGATATACGTATACCAGATAAATGATTTAGAAAAATTGCGTGTCATGTATTATTCTTAGAAAAAAAAATCAATAACCAATCTACAAAGAAAAAGGTTCACTTTCAGCATGGTGAGAGGTTATCAAAAAATAAATAAATAGCACACACAATAAAGGGTGCTTTCTAGGGTGCAGTGTGATGGTCTGAAATTCAGATCCATAAAATGATTGTAAACCCTGCTTATTTCAACAACCAAACAGATATGCAAGTATAAATGGTCATAATTGACTTTTACTATAGTTCTTACATGTATACATTATTGTGCAACATTTAAAAACTTTTTGATTAATAAACAGAAATACCTCATAACTATAGTCATTTCATAGTTAATATCATTCGGATTATTAGTGGTGGCAGGGTTGATGTATTAATATGTTATGCAAAAGTACAAAAAAGACCAGGTTATAATAACTCTTATCTGTGTTTGTTGCTATGACTACTTGGTTTACATAATTGGTGAAACAGATCAATTACGATAAAATAGTGTGATTTATTACTATGCAATAATAGGCATAATATCCACTCAGTTTTGCCCTTTAGCATAATTTTGATATAATAATGATTCATTTGCAATAATGTAATACAAGTATTAATATACATGTTAAATAACAATTACAATTAAATGTGGAGGTGTAAAAAAGCCACTTTTCTATTTCATACCATAGAATATATAATGATGAGAGAGAGAGAGAGAGAGAGAGAGAGAGCAATGATTTTTGGGAAAGGAAGAACCCTAGCATTAAATTATAGTACATTGCATTGCAAAATTTATTTAATTGAAAAAAAGTTAACTATTGATACAAGCCTTTGAATCTCAACTACAGGTAACACCAAGGTATCGATACAATCGAGTGAGTCTCAAGTACAGGTAACACCATAACTATCAACAAAAACTTATGAATTTTAACTATAAATGATACCTAAAGTATCAACACAACTGAAAGAGTCATGACTACAGGTAACACCAGATATCAACTCAAAAACCACAAAAAGAATCACCCAAAGATGCTGAAAAGGATCTGCTCATTACCCAAGTTCCCCCTAGGGGTCTGACTATGGATCGGCCAACCTGACTGACACAGTGTAACACCTAACCTCTGAGTTTCACCTATAAACAGCCCTGGACGTAAAATATTGTAAACCTTGTCAAGGTGGGTTGGGGGGGGTCACAATAAATTTTGCCAGCCCACATATCCGTTAGCCCACTGCGGAAATGTCTGATATGCTAGATGGCCAATGAATGATATCAAACATCAATACAGCTGACTGTGTCTCGTCTACAAGTAACAAACACGAAAGCAATCAACATAAAGTCTCATCTACAAATGACGTCTCTTATCAATACCAATTCTTCTGTCTGTAAACCAAGTTAACTACAACTAATTGTGGTGAGATCAATTTTCCTTTTTTAACAAAGAAAATTTCAAATGGAGGTTAAAGAAAAGCAATGAAAATATCAGGGATTTTTCGAGGGTCTCGGTCCCTTTGTCCTACATTTTAAACTCAGAATGTTGAGACAAAAATGTCATAAATTTAAAATGTCACACTGGAAATTAGAAGTGGAAACCCTTTGGGTACATGTCCCTCACTTTATTAGAATAAAAAACTCCTTTATTTAATTTCCACTTGAGTCCAGGAAAACTGTGGTCCTCCTACTTTCCCATTGCCTGCTAAGCATGTTGGGATTGGCTCTGCCAGTGACCTTGGTGTGAAAGATCAAGATGACTTTGGCCATATACTGAGGCAACCATGTGTCCATACCAGCCCTTCGTGTCGCCTACCATCAAAGGTCACATCAGCCATCTTGACAAAGCAGAACCACTAATGAAAACTAAACATGAAATGAAGAGAGAAAGTACAGCTGAAAAATTATAACTACCCCAGGGCAATATCAGCTCTATGGGGATGTCTAACGGGAAAGTCATGAGTGTTTTTGTATTGGTAAAGTATTGTATCAACAATCCTTTAAAAAATGGAGTGGAAATGAAAAGGGATGTGTGTGTTGGAGAAATATCAGCAAAAAAAAAGTGCTCACGATGAAAATGTCAGATTTAAATTGGTCTTTTATCCTTCTTAAAGCATATACAAGCAGTGTAAGTAAGATCTGGTGGCATTTTCAGCACTTACTTTTTACAAGAATATTTTATCCGTGAATCTTTTTTAGTTACCTATGCACACATTCTCATTTTGCTGCAATTTGTGATACAATCTGAACTGTTACTGGTGAAATTTTCAACCCTTAGACGAGGTCCTTTCAAGTTAAAAAAAATCTGAAAATTGTCTCCTTTGGTGTGGACTAAGAGTGCAGTTCACAGACAGGTGGTAATTACCACTATCATAATGGCATTTCAAAATGAGAAAAGTATGATCTTAAAGGGCACCACAGCACACCATTTTTGATTAAAATGTGCATTGCTAGTTTTACTGTAAACTTCCTCTTTCCTACACGTGAAACGGCTGAGAATCAGAAAAGTCACAATGGGGAGAATGTCAGTCTAAGAAGAATGTGTTGGTGATGTACATAGAGAGCGGTGTGTCGATGATGCCTTTGTAGCCAACAAAGCACAACCAGTAAAGAATAACAAAGTCATGCTGTATCCTTCAAGTTCTTCCAAGTTCACCTTTCTCTTCTGTCCTAGTGGGAGATCATCAATATCCTGGCATACCAACTAACTTTATCAGCAGCACCAGCGGTAAACCTCCCATTGTGGAGAAATGCCGGTAATGTCCCTGTTGTATAAAACAGAAAGTGAAGCTTCAAAGGTGTGACTTTCATTTATTCTTTCCTAGTATCATCATCGTGCATAGCATTCTGGGTAATTTGTATGTGTACGCATGTGTTTGTTTATTTTTGGCCCCTGTCTAATCAAATTTAGCAAGTTCATTGTCTGCAGATAGCGCACTATAACTGCATTTTCAAAGTAGCTAGCAGCTTGGGCCGTCAGCTATTCCTTTGTATGTTCCCAGCTCTTCTCTCTTCCTGACAGAGCTCCATCACTGCTGGCAATACAGATTACTACCCTGAATGGGGACTTCCCATCACATATGCATGGTTCTCTGCCCTAATCTCATTTGATCGCTCTCACTTGCACGTGTCATTGCACGCTGATGCCATACCCGCTGGGCCTCAAAGATGGCAATTGAGTTAAGAACCAAATAATCTACCTTTTAAGCATTTGGTGACAACTGGAAATCAATCATTCCTGGGAAACTGTTTGTGTCCCAGGCTCCTTTTCATGCACATGATTAAAAGATGGAGACCGACCATTGATGTAGGGAATTCTGCTAATCCCACAGTGAAAAGTGTGCTAATAGATTACTATGATAAGTTTTATCTGCTGCTCTTATGGACATTTTTGTTTTCTGTTGACGCATCATAATTTCCAGGATTGGTGTATCGAAAACCTCTGCAATCCTTGATTTTGATTAGATTTTTTTTGCCTCTGAACTTAAGCGCACACCACACACAAACTATTGTTTACAGCTGTTGTGCTGTCTGAACAGGCTCCGGCTCGCTCCCGTGATTCCGCGTGAAGGGTAACTGCCCACTCTCTAGCGCTAAATGACAGCCTTTCAGCTGAACTCAGATCACGATGTTGCTGCGCTGCCGTGAGCATCCGGGCCCATTTAGATGTGGTCTTGATAATGGGAAGTTTCTTTCAAGGAAGGATGCAGCAATGTGGCATGAAGAGAGGCGTTTCCAGACCATTTCCTCCTCTGATTACCCCACCACATATAGCTTCCTAATAGCTTGTTGTGTCTCATAAATCTCTTTTACAACTCCTGCACCACAGACATCGGCATATATGTGTTACATATTAAACTTAAGGTGCTTTTCGGCCCATGTGGGGTGCTGGATGAACGTGACAGCATTTCAAATTTCTATTAACCAACGACAATGTCTCCAGCGCAATTTATACCATAAATGTGTCAGTCTGGTATATAATACACTCTCTATTACAGACACTCCTCGCTAACAATGCAGGCTAGTATTTATTGAATTTAAGAGCAGATTCAGTGAACTACTGACCTAATTTTATATAAATGTATTACTGAAGGGAAAAAAAAATAAATGATGTTAGTTTGGAGTTAATTAAATCATTCTTTCATCGGATTGGACAGAGAGCTTGATTAATCGTTCTCTTAATAGCAAGTACTGATGATCTCTTCTGGCCAAAAGCTTGGAACCCTGTGAGTCGTGCCGGGGAGTAGAAACACTGTGCCAACAGCATCCAGGAAAGGAGGCAAGCACACAAGAGTCTGGAATTTTAGAAAAACTGATGCATTGTAGGACATCGAACAAAACCCTGAATTTCACTTTAGGTTTAGGGTATGTAGATTCTCACTAGGTAAAAGAGTTAAAATTGTGTGGGAGACCAATGTAATTATGGATTTGGCTTAGCATCATGATTCAGTGGGTAGGTCTGTTACCTCAGACCTCCAGGGTTGTGGGTTTAAATCCAGCCTGTGCTGCATGTCAGGAGTTTGCATGTTCTTCCCATCTCTCCTGGGCAACCCTAAATAGGAGTGTATGTGCCCTGTGATGGGCTGGTATCCAGGGTGTGGTATCCTGAGATACCCTCATACCTCCAGGGCCATGATGGATGGATGGATGGATGGATGAAGGCCTAATGAGATACAGATATACATGCCATCCAAGCTGCTGAGTGTCTTTTTTCTGAGTGCTGAAGAGAAATTCAGGCTTTTAATATGTGTCCATATATATATATATATATATATATATAAAACACCTAAAAAAAATGAAACCTGATAAATGATATATAGAGGCTGAAAGAAAGAGCACTGGAAGGAATAGACATATTCAATTGAAGTGTCCCTATATATCACAATCCAGAGGCCCTTCAAAAATAAATATCATTCCTTAGCATTGTCCAAAAATGTGTCAGGCTGCATTTTTCTTGGTAACACCAAGTTAAGGTTCACAGCAGAAGATTAAAGGAAGAACAAACC
>JAODKC010000400.1:0-12646 GCA_026777985.1 Mormyrops attenuatus
ATTGTATACTTTAGTTTTGGACTTTGCTCTTTGGACACCAAAATTAACCTTGAATTTAACCATGTTATGATCACTACTATCCAGTGGTTCTAAAACCTCTAATTTTCCAATCCTATCCTGGTTATTCGAGAAAACAAGATCAAGAAGGGCTCCTCCCAGTATTTTGACTTCAAGCTGCTGCTGGCTGAAGAAATGATTGCTCAGGCACAGGGTGGTTGAGGTCAACAGGCTGAGAAATTGGCCATCAATGATGATGACATGAGCAGTGAAGTAGAGGCCTGTTGAACCACAGTCCAATGATGATGTCAAAAAATATGTAGCACTCATTTTGCCAAAGATGATGGGGGCAGCACATGCATCATGGTGCAGGAGAGAGGGATACAAAGGGAAAACATTTGTCAAGTGTATTAAATGTAACATACTTTTGTGTGTGTCAAAGACAAAAACTGCTTTCTGTCATATCATGCATGATCTGTTGTTAGAACCATGTGAGATAATAGTCACCTAAAGCTGGGTTGTTAGGTTAATTGTGCAGAATGTAGTTTAGTCTAAAAGCTTGACCATGACATGTTATTTGTTAAAATGTTTTAGTGTTCAGATGCGTTTCCTTCATATGTTTTTAATGTTCATGAAATGTTGACAAGAAATTTTATCAGAAATCCACATAAATTAAAACAATATCATTACATTAAATCTTTACATTCTGTGATCAAACAAGACCTGATGTCCACTACAAGGGACAGATGCTAAAAAATAAATAACAGTTTTGAATTATTTTTTTTTTGCAGTAATATATGTTTCTTTCAGCGACAATACTTAAATTATCCAAAAAACCTACACCTTTTTTCTTCTGGGTCTCAGGAGGCTAGACGACATTATCAGAGCGTGCTTTTGCTAGGAAATTCAGACCAGGCTTTAAAAAAAAAATTGTTAAAGTTCACACTACACGATTTTAGCTCAGATTTCCTGCTTGCCGAAAGTCTTTGGCAATCACCAACAAAAGTCCTAGATCAGAGGCAAATCAGCGTTCACTCGGAGCAAGCAAAACGTTGCTCGATCGCTATTAGTTCAAAGACATTACTGAACAGAGTCGTCGATGCATCACAGACACCCGTCAGATATCTAGCAGGCTAAATAATTGGACGTGTCAGCAACTCGAGATCCTGTAGTGTGAAAAGTGTTGTGACCAGCAATACATGTGGCGACGTGCTACAGCCAATGAGAGTGCAAGACACAGGGTGAGGTGACACCAGAGGAAGGAGTTTAAAAAAGGTGCAAATAGTACATTTCACACACTTGCAGTTGTAGTAGTTATTATCCGTGCACATAGAAGCTTTAACCTGTACAGCCTCAAGGAACTGACCATTGCACGGCATCCAGACACACCCTCAACATCTGCAATCCTTGTGTTGTATTCTATTACCGTGTGTATTATTTTCTGTAATACTGTATTTTACATTTCCATTCGGACTAATAAAGTATCTATCTATCTATCTATATAGTTATATTTCTGCAGGTGCATTTTATTGAGCTATCAATATATTACTAATGTTACTATCTTACAAAACTAATTTTTCATTTTACAGTTAACACTAACAGGTAAACCACAAACTTATTATTGTATTTAAAGTGAGGCCAAGCAGAATATTTTGTAAATTACACCTATCTGGCTTCTAACTGCAAGCATTACATGACTGTTTTGCTCCAATCATGATTGTGCGATCCTGCCTGCAGTAAAAGCTAGGCTAGTATCATTAGCTCAAGATGAAACATAAGCCTCTTCAAAAATGCCCGAAATGTTGGTGATTGATAAAACCCAATAAAAACTGAGGCCTGAACCGAACCATGGATTTGGAGAATCAATACACTTAGTCAAAATTATTCAAAGTACCAGAATTATTGACTCTACCAGGTATACAGCTTCAATACTAATTTATCATGGCATCGATTCTACAGCCCACACTTCTTGCTCACTCTAAACACTGAGGCTCGTAGGCTATCAATGCGCATGCCTAGACCCGAGTGCAGTCTCACACACAGGGTGTTACTAAGATGACTAGTTCAGAAGTGTCAGAGCTTTCGCCACTGCACTTAATTAATAATGATTGTAGCCAGAGTGGCGTCTAGAAATATTTTGGCGTTGTAAAATGAAGACAGTAAACCACAGGACATATGTAAAACTGTGTGCAAGTTGTGCCACCACACAATATCGAATATGAAGGGGGCAAACATCATAAATTTAGCTGCAATACAATGGGTTTTGAGAGATAGGTCTCATTTCTGAATTACTGAAATATTAATCAGTATGCGCCTGTTATGGCTGAAGTAGAGATGAGGCATGCATTTTTTTCCCCTATTGATTAACACATTTTTTCTAGTTGGCTAAACATTTCCGCATTAAAACCACAGGCTTAACTGTAATCATTTTTACTTAATTTCAATTATTATTATTATTATTTTTTTTACCTGTGGGTTGTGTTCGGCTCCACACAATTCCATGAGGGCATCGAATAATGTTCATCATTCGGATACAAACTTTTACAGTAGAAAGGTTTTTAGATAGTGACCTAAGATTAAAAGTTGGTTCTTACTGAAAATAAAATGAAAATGATTTCAATTGCAATTGAGTTACATTATATACTGTGTTGAATATCGAAAATGGTACTGACTCTCAATACTTCTTCTGGTATTGTATCAAAGTCTGAAATTTTGGTTTTTGGCTTTTGTTACAGCACTTAGTACACCCCTAAAATTCAGGTTTTGCCTGGGTTAAGAAACACAACTGCTTCATCGTGCATTCCAAACCAAAATACGTGTATTGTTACAAACTTTGTCTTTACTTAAAATGTAGACCTGAAGTGCTCTTCAACAAAAATTATTCAAATATCATGGTACACATTAAACTAGCAAACAAATATCAATATAATATTGATTCAGGAGGTCTCTGACAAATCCCACACTTAGTTGTGGTTGTGTTCTCTTTGATTCTTTCACTGCAGCATTTCCCTGGCCCAATAAGCCAACAATTATCAGGACTCCACCACAATGGCCAAATGACATGGCATATGGGCAGTCCTGCCTCCGTGTTGTGGAATAATGTCTGGAACGCTCATGTTAAATCCTCCTTATGTCGAGGAACTTAGAACAAAACATAAAAATCAAAATTACACTTTTTGCTAGGGATTGGCCGATCCACATTTTTTTCAGTTCCGATCCAATTCTGATACACAACTGCCAACACCGATTCTATATTTTTAAACTAGTAAATACAAATGAAAAAATATGCCAAAAAAGCTTTAATTAGGAAATTGTTAACATACATAACGTACAGTTCCCACTTCATTTGTACATCTTCTTTTAAGCTTTAATGTTTGAGGTATTTGCAGTTCAATATCTTCCAGGAGAGGATACACAAGTGGCGAATGCTTAAAATGGCCCACAAGTTTTCTCCCACTGGCAACAATGTCATTTACACTTTGCTGTGATGACAGCCCCTCATATATCACAAAATGCAGGCAGTGCACAAAACAGCCCAAGTTAGCAACTCCCAGACCATCCGTTGCATTTTCATATTACTCATGTTGTCTTGCACAATTGCGTGCACTGTGTTTAGTGGGATTTTTCACTAAACAAAGATAGAAAATTGCTGTGCTAGTTGTTAAAACCATAAAATACTTCCAGATCATCCCCCTTTTATCCTATGTTCTTACATTCCAACTGCTGCAAAGGGTATGAGTGATGTCAGAGCAGGCACAAAAAACACATGAAAATGGGACAGAGCTGTTTAACAAGAAATAGGAGCTCTCTTTTTACAGACTGCTGAAAACTAAGTATTGGACATGGATCAGTCACATATGGCCGATACCCAATGTGTCTAATACTGTAGGTGAGGATTGGTGCCGATACCAAGGAGCTCAGTAAATTCAAGCCTGGTACTGTTACAGGATGCCAGTCAGTTTCTGAAATTTCTTCCAATTTTATTCCACGGTCAACTGCAAGTGCTATTATTGCAAAGTGGAAGGATTTAGGAACAACAGAAACTCAGCCACAAAGTAGCAGACCACGTAAAGTGACAGAACGGGGGTAGCAGAGCGCGAAGGCACATAGTGCATAAAAGTCACTAACGGTCTGTTGACTCAGTACCAAACTTCCTCAGGCATTAACCCCAGCACATAAACTGTGTACCAGGAGGATTCATGGAACGGGCTTCCATGGCTGAGCTGCTGCACACAAGCCTCACTTCACCAAGCGTAATGCCAAGCATCAGATGGAGTGGTGTAAAGCACACCACCACTGGACTCTGAAGCAGTGGAAACGTTTTCTGTAGAATGACAAATCCATGCGTCTCTGTCTGGCAGTCTGATGGACAAGTCTTGGTTTGGCGGATGCCAAGAGAACGTTACCTGCCTGACTGCATCGTGCCAACTGCACAGTTTGGTGGAGGAGGGATAATGGTGTGGGGTTGTTTTTCAAGGTTTCAACTTTGAGGGAACAGTTTGGGGGAGTCCATTTTCTCTTCCAGCATGACTGTGCCCCAGCGCATAAAGCAAGTCAAGTCACGTTTATTCATAAAGCACTTTAAAAACAACAACAGTAAGGTCCATAAAGACTTGGTTGGGTCAGTTTGGTGTGGAAGAACTCTCACAGAGCCCTGACCTCAACCCAATCAAACACCTTTATGAACTAGAATGAAGATTGGGAGCCAGGCCTTCACGCCCAACATCAGTGCCTTACCTCACAAATGATCTTCTGGACGATCAGGAAAAAATCTCACAGACGCACCCCATAAATTTGTGGAAAACCTTCCCTGAAGAGTGGCAGCTGTTATACCTGCAAAAAAAGGACCAACTCCATATTGATGCCTATGGATTTAGAATGGGATGTTCCTGTAGATGTAATGGCCAGGTGTCCCAATATTGTTGTCCACGTAGTGTATTATATATAAAATAGCACTGTTGTGCATTAGGAAAGCAAGAGATTGCTGAAAATTGCATTGTAATGTTTCCTGTATATCCACACTTGGGAAACATCACATACTGTCTTGACAGTCAGTTAATACCAACCATAACTACAGGAATATCCCTGATCTGTCAGCCAGTTCCCATTGTTATGTTCCTGTAGCCAAAAATCCAAGTGTTAAGCTAAAGTCACAATTTTAGGCTATTTTTATGTTTTTATCCAAACGGAGAGAACAATGCCATGCATGATCAATTAACATGAGAATAATCTCCCCTTGCTATTCCAGTTCTCGTTCTGTGCATTCTGCTATCGTGAGATGGGTACTATGCGTTCTGCAGAAATACAGACATTCCCTGGAATTATGGCTATTGAGGATACTGTGGATATTGTACAAGCATGTAGCAGTGGGTGATATGGCAGAAATATATAACTTTTCAGGCAGGATCACGATCCACGATCGTACCGCAATTCTTTTTCATGTTGGTTTCAAAGACATTTTTGCAAGTTACTGAACAGTACAACCAAACTACAGACGCTCCTCTACTTACAAACGAGACGCGTTCCGAAAGGCCGTTCATAACGTGAAACGTTCATAAGTCGTTATTCAACATCATTTTAAGGGTATACGCAAGTACAAAGAACTAGGATGCTAGGAGTACACACGCTACGCTGCTGCACAGCGGGAGTAGCGGCCAGAAGTCGTACTAGGCAGAATTGGCGCGCAGAAAAAAATAATTGATGTTACGGACAGGAAACGGGAGCCCAATGAACACAATTTGGGCTTACAGTCCTCTTTGTTCGTATGTCTGAAAGTTCATAAGTAGACGAGCATCTGTAATTCCCTTATTTAAAAAAATGTAGCCTTAAAAGGTAACAAAACCTGAAAGAAAAAAATAACAGCATACTCCTTCGGGTGTTTTCTTTTGAGGTGATTAAAAAGGTTTGTCATGTTGCCATCCGACTTGCGCACCTTACCACTGTAAATTACTAGGGGGATAACGGTACATGGTGTTTTATCGAACCGCTTGGTACGCCCTCAATATGCACACGTGAACCGCAGTCTCATGATATATTTGACATTGTCCTATACGTACTGGCGTGAATATAAGTGTTTTTTCCCAAAAAAATACATCTTAAAAAACTGGGGTTACAGTCTGCTTACAGTGTTCATTTCAGATTTTTTAATACATAACATACGGAAAAAATTTTAAAACTATGGTAAGTCTTTTTTTTACTTCACTTTGATAAGCCTACTTTGCCTTGTGGTAACCCGCCTGCTTCTGGCTAGCTACCTTAGGCTAATGCCGCAGGCAAAGAAAACATGACAAAAGAAAGTAATTTTCTCTCAATGACAAATATAGACTCATCGAAGCTTACGATAATCTGCCAAACACTAGCCATCCAGATGCAACGGTGAAACTACAATAAGCTACTAGGACACGAAAAGGAGAGAGGAAGAAATCCAAGGCACTACTTACTGTTTGCTATTGCTGGTTTATTTGGCGTGTCAAAAAACGATTTGGCAGACAAAACAGCTTTAGATGCGTGTATGAGCCATAGAACTGCAACTGATAGAATGTACACTGTAGTGCGATACTAATGATCACTCCATAAATGCAAATCATGGAGACATTTTAATCAACCATGATTTAATATCATCAAATTTCACACCCCTACAAGCACAAACCAGGTTACGCAACTCCTTTTCTTCTTATTTTATGAATGTTTTTTGACTTTGGCAGTAGCTTCGAATTCTAGGAATGAAAACGACAGCTGTGCTGCATTGGCAGCTATCAGACTCAAGAGTGTGTTTGGCACACGTAACTTGACTATCACGCAACTTTCAGCACGGGTGTCCTTGCTAAATATAAGAAAGATAATACATTTCTCTTCAGGATATGGCAGTTAGGAAGACTAACTTTAGCTAAGGTTAGACAACTAATTTGATTGTTCAACCACGAACAGGGTAATTGAATTTTCTCTTCCTTTCAGCACTAAATCCATATTGCCTCCGAGTTCTGTATAATTAATTTAAAGCCAAGTGCCTGTATTACTTCTGTTTTTCCAAGTCAAAACTGATTGTTATTCAAAAGCTGGGGCCAATTTACATTTACGGCATTTGGCAGACATCCGTAGCCAGAGCAAATGCTTAGAAGTCTCATCAGTTAATTCATTCCGATACTGGTTCAAATGAACCTGGCTAGGAATACTATCACTCTAAAAAAAACTCTTGGCCACTATTGGCAAGTAATACAATAATAAAAAATAAGATAAAAGTATAATCCTGGAAGTGTAAATCCAAGTACTTCTAAAATAGGTCGGTTTTTACTCTTTGTATGAAGACACCCAATGACTCAGCAATTTATCACACAATTCCATCATAATTTCTCCTGACAGTCTAAAACAGCTAAGCCACAACTCAATGGAAAAACAATCATTGTGTCTAAATACTCATTCTCTTCTTCTATATATATATATATATATATAGCCACACAGCATTCTCCACCAAAGCTAGTTATGTCATGATGATGCTGCTTACAAACAGTCATATTATACCTATTACATTACTGTGCATGAAGGTGCACACATTGGTGCCTATACTATTGATGTATGTATAGGGTGACCATACATCCTCTTTTTGGGGCCTGAAACACAAGTCCGGCTAGCATTTCTAAATCACTATGTCTGTGGGTGTCTGCCATATGCTGCCATTTTGCTCCCAGCGTCCTCTTCTATGAAAACCAAATCTCAAAATTTTTGTACAAATGTGCGTACGAATGTTTTGCGGCTATTTCGTTAGTGCGAAGCCTATACAAATGAGCCCCTACTTTTCGTTCGACCACGTGCTACATAGATGAGGCTTATAGCTACAAATTTGCTGATTGGTTGACCACAAGCACCGGCTCTTATCTGGAAGTTATGCGGGAATGAGATAGAAGTATTGGAGCAAAACTGAGCAGGTAGAATTATTTGTGTACCTCAATTACATTAAATGCATGAATAGCTTTTTGCTTGCAATTCAACCGGTATACTTCTGTCTAATGTCGCCAGTAAAACCTGCCACCGCCTATTACATTATTCTGTAGCAAACGAAAGATGGATGTGGCCAATGTTGTGTAAATAAAATATAAATGAACGGCTGTGTCTTGTTCCAAAACGAGTAGTTCCATCGTATGGGGTGGTGGTGTAGTTCGGTATGGAATTGCATTTTTTTTTTTTTAAGTTTAACCTAATGAGCTTTTTGCATCTTCCATGCTTATTTAGCATAGAAGTCACTGTTCATGTTGTGTGGTGGGAAAACATTACAAAAGTCATAGGTCGACATGGTCCAGAAACACGGAACCAGGAAATAAGCTCATGACCTTCGGTGAGAAAGCACCTGTTAACAGTTCTAACATATAAGACATTAGGAAATACACATTTTTAAAAAGCCAACATCAAGGTGATAAGTGCATGGGATCATGACCTATATAGCCACATACTGCCACTAGTATTCAAGTGTTCATCTGAACTTACTGTCTTCATAAACAGCTTGCTACCAATTGCTCAAACCTCTGTTTGATGAATGGGATTTTTTTAACTTAAATCAAACCTACAGGGTAGCAGCCTACAGAACATATGAAACAAAATGCCCTAAGGATCAGCCAAGGGCAGTGCAGGATTATATTCCCCGGGGATTCCAGGTAACAAAGCTGAGATCGGAATTATACCTGAGGCACCCATTGTTCAGAGCACTCATTCATTTCACACTACAGCCATAAAGAGTGTGACTTGGACAGGTTTAATTAAATTTGCCATGACCAAGATTTGTTTTCTTATATACTTTTCTTGACTGTACCACATTCGCAATAATAGGTTTTACATTTTTGGTTGCAGGCCGTTGCTCCAATAATAATTTAAATTTCACATAAATGTGATTCATTAACGGAGCGTTAAAAGAGGTATCAAAATCAATCACCTATTTTACCGTTTTTAAATGATCAAATAAACAATGCTAATAATCATCCTCCATCGGGAATAGGCTACAGTCGGTATCCGCCATTGAGATTGCATATAATTTTTTGCCCAGAACCATAATAAGAGAAACTGAAGTCGTCGGTTGTAATTTAAAACCTCACGATTAAAAGCCAGTGAATGGGGAGAGATGAATCAGAATGAACAAAGCACCAGTATCTCACCTTACACGCCCACTTGAAGCAACACTTCTCCCATGCGAATTTGGAAGAAAATTTGCAATTTCGTTTGATAGAGTCGTCCTGCTTTTGTTTCTACTCTTTAAATAATAGCTATGACATACAATGTCGACAGTATTTCTAAAAATAAATGCGATTTAAAATTACATTTAACAAGGTCTAAAACGCAAACAGTTTCTTGCAACTTTCAAAATCTGCTACAAGGTCGTTGTACCAACTACCAATTCCCACGAATTTTTTTTAAATATTTTTAACTGAAAACGATCTAACGGTGGCGTCTCTTACGTCTCCTTGTTCTTTAACTCCGGATATCCAGATAACATGTTCCCGCCAGTCTCAAATTGACCACGTGGTAACAGTTCGGCGAGGCGCCAGTACGCATGCGCATTTACCCCTCTACGTTACTCGGTTTCTCGTTGGCAGTCTACTGCGCTGAGAGTGCTGCCCCCAGGGGGCGCTACTGAGAAGAGATGGTCCTAAGATGTGAGTGACATCATCCAGCAGAAGCAACAAGAGGGTTACTAACTTGTTGGTTTATACCAGTCATTATACAGAACAGGTAGCATAAAATGCATTTTCTGATTCCCTTTTTATCCCTTAAAACAGTCCTGGAAGTAATTTAACTTGCCAGCTGAATCACTGCAGACAATATTTTATATTCTGGACTTCCATAAGTAAGCTATGTGAGTAAAGTCAAACTGTGCAGCAAGGAGCAACATAACAAATACAGCAGCTCCGTTTTTGAAAGTAATCAAATGGGCTATTAGAGATTTATCATTCAGAGATTTGTCCATCCATCCATCTTCACCAGCGGTCAGAAGGCTGGGAATAATTTTTGAAGCGACACCAGTCCATCGTAGGGCATGTACATGCACAAATACATTTTAGTGATTCGGAGATTGCAGTTCACTTAACTATATTTGGTGCTGGGGGAGAAAAGTGGAGTACTCGGGGGGAGGGGCATTGTAGCATAGGGAGAACATGTAAACTGCACACAAAAAGAGTCAGGTGGAACACGAACCCTCAGCCATGCAAGTGTGAGACAACAGTTCTACTGGCTTAAGAGAATTGGATGGATGGATGGATGGATGAATGGATGGTACATATTCACAGATAATTTAGATTCTCTAAAGGGAAACAGTTGTTACTTCGGCTTATATTTTTTCTTGGAGCTAGACTACTTTCAGCAACCATTTTAATTGCACATGAGCTTTCTATTCAGCTGCCAGCTAATCCATAGGTCATATCCAGTATATTCGTTTTATTGCGATTTGCCTGGTGAAATAAAAGTAAATAATTAAAAAATGTTTTAGTAATGGTGGCCTTATACTTTACCACCAGAGTTATAAAGGGTTTTTAGTCAGCATTATTTTTTATTTGTCTTGTCATTGTTTGCATCTTCACAGTTGAAATTGGTTTATTCTTAGTCTGAATATATCAGGGTCTGGCTATGTTGTTGCATTATAGACTGGTATCAGTCTGATCCATTGTCCTCAAGACCTATGTGATTATTTTCTGTCAATTCTTTCAGTTTATGGTTTTGTATAAGATTATTTTATGTTTTTGTTCCAGGAAAACAATGCAGGATGTTTTTATAATAAATTCTTTAAATAAAAGTTCACATATGTCACAGATCCGGGCGGGTCTGGAGTGTGGGCGTGGCAGGTGCAGGTTGGAAAGAGAATGTGGACGACCCACTAGCGGCTCACCGGGACAGAAGGGGTTTATTTAACAAAACAGAAAACACTACAAACCAAAATAGACCTTGAGAGGTCAGAACTAAAAGGGAGGGGGGGAGGGATGGAGGGATGGAGGGAGGGATGGAGGGATGGAGGCAGTCTGGTTGGTTGGTTGGTTGGTTGGTTGCAAATAACAGAACATCCAAAGTACTTCAACTGGAGAACTCAACTCAGGCAGGAACTTAAATAGGAAAACTGAACTAGGTAATGAGACAGCAGGAGTGAGACAGACAATTCACCAATTGGGGATGGTGCAGGACAACGAGCAATCAGGAAAACACACAAGGGCAAGCAACAGGTGGAACTAATTAACTCAGGGAACTGGGAGGGGAAAACTAAGACTGAAAGAAAGGAAACAGAATCTACAACAGGGGAATAACAGGTAGAAACACAAGCATGGGCACAAAGAATTTAAGCAAAACCAAATGCAAATCGCAAGACGCAGGAACTAGAAAAACTCATACAGTGAAATACTAGGGGACAACATACAAAAACAGAGGAGATGGGATTCAAACACATAACAGAAGGGTTAACAGGCAGCCGCACGCTCAGCTCGTTGAGCCATGCGGCTGACAGGGAGCAGAGGAAACACTACAGGGGAAGACAGGAAAGACTGGGACACACACGGGTGCTGACCCTGACAGTACAAGTTTTAAAATCAGATAGCGCTTTGATGTTGTAATCCAGTACTCCAAGCTTCTGGCACCATATGCAAGAAAACCAGCGAGGGGAGAGTTGCAGAAGTAGAGATGTAAGTAAAATAAATGGTCAATCAAATGTTGCTTGGTGTGGGTCATGAATATCTATTCAAATTCAAGGGGGTCCAGCAATGAGTTTCCTGTTATTTTGAGGTAGGTAACCATAAGTCTTTCAAAGGTCTTCATGACTGTAGAGGACAGAGGCTTTTTGGGTACTAGGACAGAAACGGTGTCTTTGAAGCAGATGCGGGCAGAACCAAGTTTTATTGAAAACTTTTCTGAACACCGGTGCCAGTTGATATGCACAGTGTTTCAGCAAGGCAGAAAAGACAATTTGGACCTGCTACTTTCTTGGTTTTTGGGTAATAGGGGACGGAACGTTCTGGGTTAGTTTTAGACCAGTGAAATCTACAGTAGATTATGTTTGGGTCAATAGCCTACTGTTGCTTCTCTGCTCTGATTCCTTTCTCCTGTTTTTACTTGAAGTCTTGAAGTGTTTAAGATCCCTTCTCCTATAGCCTTACTCATGTGCCTTATGAAGCTGCATGAGTTCATCTCAACTTGTTCTTGTTGTAAGTAACCTGGAACCCTATGGAAATAAAGCTGTCTTCAAGAACGCTGATGTGTCATGTCAAAGCGTCTGTGTATTCATTTAAGTTGCTGGTTGCCACGTGCAAAACCTTCCAATCTGTCAAAACAGCTCTATAATTTTCTATGGCTTTCCTGGTCCATCATTCTACTCTGGATACAACAGCCTTGGCAGATTTTGGGGCGCTTCTCCACTGCACCAGGTATCGTACTTTTGGTAATTTCCTTTTTTAATTTACATCCGGTTGAATACAAGTACCAAAAGTTCCAATATCAAAAGTGTCAAACTAGTTGGTGTACCTGTTTGGTACTTCGGCACTTGGGGGTGGGACTTGCAAATTTGTTAATTGTTGATTGATTATGCAAATAGCACATTTAAAAAAGTAATAATAATGTACACTCACCTAAAGGATTATTAGGAACACCATACTAATACGGTGTTTAACCCTCTTTCGCCTTCAGAACTGCC
>JAODKC010000401.1:0-12642 GCA_026777985.1 Mormyrops attenuatus
GGCGAGCTTCCGGGGATAAGAATCTGGAGACAACCTTCCAGGTAATGAACGTCTAGGGGCGAGCTTCCGGGGATGAGCGTCTGGGGGCCAGCTTCCGGAGATAAGAATCTGGAGACGACCTTCCGGGGGATGAGCGTCCGAGGGCGAGCTTCCGGGGATGAGTGTCCGGGGGCGAGCTTCCGGGGATAAGAATCTGGAGACAACCTTCCAGGTAATGAACGTCTAGGGGCGAGCTTCCGGGGATGAGTGTCCGGGGGCGAGCGTCCGGGGGCGAGCATCCGAGGATGAGCCTGAGTTTCACTCTGGTCGTTCTGATTCTCGCCAACCCCTGCGCAGGCTATGTTGAGCAGTCATATGCTCCAGTTCAGGAGGAGCAGGAGTCCATCAGATGCATGTTTATATACAGTGTAGAGCAGAAACCTTCTGCAGAAGCTCCTGTGTTCTCATGTCTCTTGTTAGGGGGAAATTAACGCAGTAGCCGGATCTGCTGTGAAACAGTCTAGAGACCCTGGCGGATCCAATACTTACACAGAACTCCCAGAGCATCTGGGAGGAGGCGCCATCGAACATCTGTTTCCCAGCAGCAGAACAGACCTCCAGCCAATTAGCTGGTTTGTTTCCACATGAAAGCCTGTTGATTGGTTCATTCAGAGTCTGAGGGTCACTGAAATTATGGCAAAATGAGAAGGGGCGGTATTGTTACTGTGAGAGAGACCTATTGGTCTCAGAAAGGCTCCTTCTGGGTATGTTTTCCTCGTCGTCCATGAGGAACCAGAGCGCAGGGGTCTCCAACTCCGGTCCTGGGCAGCTGATAGCCAGTAGGTTTTTTCAGGGAAATACCAGGAACAGGTGTGGCTCATCAGAAGTCAGGTAGGATAGAAAACCTACTGGACCAGGACCGGAATTGGAGACTCTGCTCGGGGGGGGGGGCGGTCTGAGAGCAGAAGTTGGGTCTGTCATTCTCTGGGTTGGCTATCCTGCCCCTGCGTTACGTGACATAGAGGGCTGTTTGTCTAGTGCCTTACCCAGAGTGCCCCACACCCTGAATTTGCATGGAAGAACTGAACACTCATTCCGTACATTTTTACTGATTTAAATATCCAAAACGGGAAGTAGCTAACCGAAGGTGGACTATCCCGACTGGCCCCCTGGGGGCCTGAACTGGCAGCTTTTTTTAGTCCCTAAAACCAGTTCTGTCTTCTACCACCGTATCATTGCGGATGAACTCTCGAACTCTCACTGCGGTCACAGGAATGGCACGATGTGAAGAGAAACAGACTGTGCTTCAAAAAAAGGAGAATGCCCTGCTTCTGAACGCCGGCCAGCAGGAGATTACTGGGAATGTGCCTGAGAGCCCAACAGAAGCCATCACAGCTCTCTGGATGGGCTTCCCGGTAACCTCTCAGGCCATTTAACTCCGTGAATTGAACCGGACGTTATTTCCTCGTAAAGTCCCCTGGGGCCTGACTCTGCTGTGTAATCAGTTCTCTGTGAACCTCCCCCTCGCCAGCATGGACCTGGCCGGGACCGCCGGAGGCCTTCAGAACTCTCTCGGCACCGTCCCAGGCGCAAATGCTGTCCTGGAACGAAGAGCAGGGATTAGGTATTCTGGAACTGGAATTTGGAATTCTCTTCATAGTTTCGGAAGTGAACCAAAAGCCACCGCCCAACACCAGTTGTGGAGGTGGGGGTGTGTAGGGGGAGCCATGTCAGCCATTAGTGTCCGATCAGAACACCGGCGGAGAACGTGGTTAAAAGCCTTTGCTAGGCTCTAATGGAGTTAAAAATCATACCCTGGGTGATGAAGAAAGGCTCTCGTGTTTCATGGAAGGCCTCGCTCCATCTGCCTCCCCGCCAGCGCCTCCGGTGGTGATCTGAGAAGAGGCGCCGGCCCAGTCAGGCATGGCTGCTGCATGCCGCGCTTGCCGAGAGCTTGCCGAGAGCTTGCCGAGAAGCTCTTAATGCCCTGCGGTATCGCCGTCTCCCTGGAAACCGCCAGCGGCCCATTTAGACATGGCAACGCGTTCGTTCACTCACTCGCATACTCTCGCTCATCTACTAGTGGTAGCTGTGCGAACTGCAGCCTCAGTCTTGGTGCATTGGCAGGGAAGCCCCTCATGAGTTCATTCAGTCATAAGCCGCTGAGTAGGGCCTCTATCTGTCATCCCTCTGGCCACGCCCCCCTTCCCTCTGCTACAAGGTATTCCCCTCACTCTTCTGTGTTCCTTAAGCAAGACCTCAAACAGCATCACATGTGGGCTGTTCTTCTCCATATCACCTGAATGCTGTTCACAAAGCTGACAGCAGGGCGGCGCCAGGGGCTCCCCTATCCTGCATATTGGACCTTGTCTCGGGCCCATAGTGAGTCCCAGACTACGCATGAGTCTCCTTGCCGTTGAGGGATGTTGACTTCTCTGTGAGGGAGGTGACCTGGTTTAACAGTGGACATAGTGTCTCCCCTAACACCAGGCATGATGTGGGATTTTCCCATTTGTAGGGCTGTCCGACCACCTGGCGCAGGGATGGGAAGTTCAGTGGGGGAGGCAGACCGGTGCTTAGACATGAGCAGGAAGTTGGCAGGAAATTATGTACAGTGAAATAGGGACGCCTTCTCAGGATTATTTAAAATATAATATGTAAGTAAGTGTGTGACCCTCTACCCCCCCCCCCTCCGTTGTGAACCCCTTAATAGGGAAACAGGCTTTTTCACTTGGGGGCGGCTAATGACCAGCATTAGCAAGCCATTAATCTGTTTTCACTTACACTGGAGCTGGGAGCTGACCAATCTATCTGAGGTTGAGGAAAGCAGAACTGCTTAGCTGCCCCCCGCCCTGAACCCCCCATGAGAATCCCACCCTGAGTAATGGCTCCTGTTAGCATGTGGCTAGTTTTTACCATTCTTAGTGTCTGTTTTCCTTTCGGTTTGATTAGCGGGTAATGGCTGCTTGGCAGTCGCTGAGCTCAGCCATCCTGGTAGACTTCGGAGCTGTCCCCTCCGGGTGGCTTTCGGGGGGGGTCAGGGCCGGGCGCCGCACTGAGGTTCGGCTGCCCAGAGAGCTCAGCTTCAGCGTGTGTGGGGGTGGGGTGTGTTAGTGTTTGTCTCAGCTCGCTGCCCGCTGTTTTGCTCTCGCCCTCAGGTACATAAACAGCAGGCTCATGCAGAAGGTGGGGGCTGGGGGGGCTCCTGTTTCACTCAAACTATTTAAGGTGCATGAGATTTAAAGGTACTGAGTGCCCCCTAAACTGTGAGACCCTGTCCCTCAGAAAGTCTCTGCGCACCCTGATAAACAGATGAGGGAATGAAGCGAGGACTTTTCCTGCTGCATAAGTTTGTCTGTTTTTACCCCATTCTCTGTAACAGCGGCTTTGTGAGGACAAACCCTGACAGGTGTGGCTGACTGACTGTATCCTGAGTGACTCTCTCTCTGTCTCTGGCCTACAGAAGCTGACACTAGTGCACGTCAACAGTAACCAGTGTCTGGACAAAGCGACAGAGGAGGACAGCCAGGTGCCCAGTGTCAGGGACTGCAACGGCAGCCGGTCCCAGCAGTGGCTCCTGAGGAACGTCACACTGCCGGAGATGTTTTAGGCTGACCCACGGAGGGCGAGCCAGGGAGAGGCGAGAGGGAAAGAGAGGCAGCCAGGCATGGACTGCTGAACGAGCACTGGCAGGAGGGGGGGAGGCGCTGGCAGAAACAGGACCGGCTGGAGAGGGGCGTTTTTTGTTTTTTCTCTTTTTTGACTGGGCTACCTCGGCACATGAGTCAGCCGCCCCGCGCACACCCCCTCCCTGCTTTTCAGGAAAAGATGGACAGGCGCTTAAGGAACAGGAGGAACAAACTTGTCATCGTGCACTTGCCTTCCTTGGACGTGGAGTCACCCCAGTGCTGCCACTGTTATGTTTACGTGACTGTCTTTGGGGGGGGGCTGCTTTCTTTTCATTTTCTGTTCTTGCCTGTTTATTGGAAGGTGAGGGACAGTGACGCTCTTATAAGAAAGGGCTTGCCTTTTTTTTTTTTAACCCCCCCACATGCATATCAAAATATTTACATGCTTCGTGATATTGACCTGTGAGGTGTACAGCACTTCCTGTCACTGTCCAATGGGAGGCCCTGCCAGTTGACTACTTTGCTTGGCAGGCCTTCCTATTGGCTGAGCTGAACAGGAAGAAGTCACAGTGGGCGGGGCAAATTCCATACCAGGCTAAGTTTAATGAGGTCCCATATTTTTAAATCGGTGAAGGAAATGAAGCAGAAATGAAGAATGAAGACAGGGTTGACTTTAATTCCTAGAAATCAAAAAGAGAAACGATCAATTTGTGATATCTTTGATTTTTATTGTAGAATTTTTTACACGAATGATTAAAAAGTTTAGTTTTTTTTTTTGGTTTTTCATTTTTGAGTGCCACAGAACTGTAACTTTTAGTTTTATTTTCTTTTCACTTCTTGTCTGTCTTGAGACACGGCGTCAGTATGAAGGACACCCATCCTGGTCCTTTGTCTTCATGGCCGCCTCCTGACCCACCTTCATGCCTAACTCTGATATCAGCTTCCACGAGGGAGGCAGGCCATCATGCTGATCGGCTGTCCCATCAGCCCAGTGCAGCTCCCGAGACACTCCGAGGCGTCCTCCCTGTCCCGCAAGGCCAGCACCGGTGGCCGTCCACCCCGGGGGCCACCAGAGATTCTCTGCTTGGCCAGGTTCTCTTCAGTTTTTGTTCATCTTTCCACTGGACACTGAAGGACCTGTAAAGTGGCAGCGTCTCCTGCGGAGCCGACAGCACAGGCCAGCAGGGGTCCCCCTGTCTGAAGATGTCCACCATAGTGGACATGGATTATGGGCCAGGGGAGTTTGCTTCTGGCTTTCTTCCTGTAGATATCAAACCTTGACTTTGAGTGGACTGCAGATTCGGATGAACGTGATGGTCCAGCCCCCCCCACCCCTCAAGGTCAGGCCCAGCATGGAGCAGGGCGTGTCCCACTCATTCCATATCGACGGCCAGCATCTCCGCCCTGGGGACTCTTCCGTTGCATTTCACCATGTTTGTCGCATTTTAGTGTGGAGGACCAACTGAGGCTCTGCCTGTGATCCCATTTAGTGCGGGGCGGGGGGGTCATTGCTTCACACAGATCTGTATTATGTCATTTCCACTAACTGAGTGGTCTCCAGAGACTACGCTGTCCTGGGAGCTGTTTGAGTGTGAGAGGAGTAAATAAAAGTGGAGAATGTGTTTACAGTACTGCAGTCTCATTACCCACACTGGGTCCTGTCTGTGTCTGCGATCAGATGAGGTGACGTGTACCTGCCACAGGACGGAACATGAAAACGTAGCATAGCGTGAAACTGCGTACAGGAATGAATCCCACAAACAGGAAGTGGGTTGTGACCGGAACAGTTTCCATGGAGATGAGGGATTACTCCAAAGGACAGACGCGGTCAGGAACACGTATGGCGGCATGTGCTGTTGTGCATGAGGACGGCGCACACGTGTCGTCAGATGTCACATGACGACTCGGCGCTCTTGTACCAAAGCAGCCCAGTCCAAAGCGTGCTTGGCAGGAAGAGCAGAGCCCCCGCTTCAATGCGGCTGGTGACCATAGGAGGGCGTGGCCTGGTACGAGCGTATGAGTCAGTCATGTTTTAGCTGGATCATTCTGGCGTGTTTGTACCGTGTTGCTGGAAGCTCGGCTCGCTGGCTCTGTTCCTCACTCAGGCTGCTCATGTTCCGCTTCCCCCGCCAGAGACACCAGTGTAATCCCACAGTTGGCTTTCATCACCGCGTGCACCATAAGTGGGGAAAGCCAATGAAAGCCCCTGACTTTTTAAATGTATCCACCCCCCCCCCCCCATGTCACTGTGCAGTCTTGCTTCTCTGCATGCCCCCTGCTGGCCAGATTACTTGTTGCGTTTGCTTTCTCTACACCCTTCATACGCCGTCTGCTGTTATATGGACATGCTTTCATAAAACAGCCAGCTTTGGGGATGAATTGAGTGTCAAAGGTGTGGAAGTTCCCGCATCACGGACATCGCATAGAACGGTGTTCCACTTTTGGTCCGCCGTTGTCCCTCTCTGGAAAGTCACTGCTGTGCTGCCATCAGCTTTGGAATAAATGAAGCCTCCGTGGAGATGACCGTTTGCGAGCAGTAAGACGAAGCAGGGCATGGCGTTACGGGGAGATACACACAGCGCTGCCTTTCCCAGCTACGCTGTGCATCAGAGTTTACGTCACAACAAACTTTAAGTGTAAACGTGAGAGACAGATCGCCGAGCAGTGTGACATAAAGCATGTATCAGCAAGGAGACCGAGAATTGGAAGATGCATGAACAGGCGGTGAACCCTCCCCATGATGTGTTTACTGAAAAAGATAATGAACGCCGTTTCAGACGTGGCAGGAGTCACCGCTCAGGGGAGTTAGTTTGCCATATTTGGCTGCTTCGCCTCCTGGCCCCTCTTGAGGATGACATCACCACTTAGGTTTTTATCATCGGGGGGGAGCTTTCCTGAGATTGTGGCTCTAACTGAAATCACATTTAACACACAGGTGTCGGGCGAGTGCCACAGCTTGTCATGGAACTCTTGGGGACGGGCAGAGAAGCTTAATAGTAAGATACTACAAAGAGACTTTATTTGGGGGGGCGCTTTGTGGGGGGTAGGAGTATTTACACACTACATATAAACAGTGTATAATAAACTCCAATGTATCTCGTGCAGTTTGTGAAGTATCTCTGCTATTCTGAGGAACGTGGACCCCATGTAGAATCCATATGAACATTTTCAAAGTTTGAAAGCGAATGCAATTAAATAGCGTAGAAATGACTGTGATCGACGGCATAATGGATCAATTCTGACTCTGTGTTGCTCATTAAAGTGTTTATTAGCGCGAGCCTGCGAGCCGCCGACGAGAAGCGAGAGCCGAGAACAAAGACGGGGGTGGCGGGTTAAAAACTCAATTAAGGCGCGAGGCGAGACACCTCACGGCGTCCCTCTGCAGCCAGAAGTGCGATACGGTAGGATTCCCATGGAAACCGTTAAATTAAACTCCAGTGGAAAGTGGGACAGAGGTTAATAAAATGTTATGCTTCATAGGAACGGGGGCTTCATTTTATTAGGAAGTGTTATTAGTCAGTTTGATGCCTCCACCTGAAGGTGGTCACACTCACGCTGACCCCCTTTCCTCCGGAGCGAGAGGAGAATTGGGAAAATTGACCTTGAGGGTTCCGAATGAAATGCTATCCCGCGGCTTCCCACCTGGTGAAAGACTGGAAACTGGAATGACTCAGCAAAGCGATCTGGCTCCCACAGTGGTGTCGTTTCATCTGCGCTGCACCTGAAAGAACAAGGATGTCCTTTCTCTCCTGTGCGTGTCCATGGGCAGCGAGCAGTATGACGTTCTTGCGTGTTTGCGTAGTGAAGTCACGATGTGTGTAGTATGACATGCGCTGAGGGTTCTACCCGAGTATTACTTTTTTTTTTTTTGGAGATTGTAATTGAGGTCTCTAAATTCCCAGTGGAAATTTGTCTCTGTCCAACATTTTTTTAGAGGAACTTAAGTTATATCTTTAATTCAGGGTAGGGATTCCAGCTGGGAGTTTGTTAAACTCTTAACCCCATATGTTGGATCAGTGATTCTTAGGGTGGGTCAGTTGGTAGCACTGTTGCCTCACGCCTTCAGGGTTCGAATATTGGCTCTGCTCTTTGTATGGAATTTGGGCGTTCTCATGTTGGACAAAAAAAACACACAAGTCTGGCTTTCTATCACAAACCATTTAATCTTCTCAGTGCATCTCAGTAGAAAACACAACTCGCTTAAGGCGATAACAGTAAGTGGATTTTGCAGACAGCACCCCTTCCAGGAAGACGCTTACATTCTGAAAAGGGCGTTCACAGAAAGCACAGCAGCTGCGTCTGCCCACTTATGTGCTTGAATGGAAATTAAACATTTATTTGGCACAGGACCTACCAGAGCCCTATCGAAAAGTGCATCTAGTTTCAGTGAGAAGGCGAACTGGGGGCCGGGGGCAAAGCGCCAAGATGGCGGCGTCTGGGATGTGCAGGTGGGCTTCGTTTTACAGCTCGGAAATGTGACGAGTGCAATGCATTATGGGATATGTGTTCAAGTCATGGTGCGCGGTTCAGCATAACCTTAATTTTTTTTTTAACCATTTTTATTTGTAGCCCATAGGTCATCTTCAAATAATTTGCTGTTTGATCATTTACAGGACGGGCAGGCATACATCTGCCTCGGAGTGTGTGGTGTCATTCATAGGTCCTCTAGCAGCCTGCGACATTACGATTCCTCACATGGAAAACTCAAACTGCACAAAATGTAAGAACGGATTCTCTGAGTGGGGTGTGGTCTAAGGAAGTTGGTGTATCTAAATGGGGTTGCAGACAACAGCCCAAGATCAGAGGCTGGGGGGCAAACCAGTGTAAAGGGAGACCAAAAAAAGAATTGACAAAAAGTAACTAACTGACCGCTGAGGTCAAATCCTAAGCTGGCAGGAGAGCTGCAGCTCAGTCAGCCCCGCCGAGCCTAGCCCCTCCCCTCAGTCAGCCCCGGCCAGCCTAGCCCCTCCCCCCAGATACAGAACGGTGCTCTTCTGGTTTTACATGTCACTTTGTGTTCAACTTCAGATTCACAGATTACTGAGCTTAACTGGCTGCTTGTGGGCAGAGCCCATGGCGGTGTGGTGACATCACTGCCCTCCCCTGCGTTCCTGGGACCTGCTAGCGGACGGCACTGGAAGGGGGAGGCGAGGAGGGGAAAACAGGCTGAGAGTCATGGTGCCAAGAGACTCAGACACCTCTCCGCTCCCCCCGAGCCAGAAAGTTGCATGCCCTGCTTGTCACAGAAACTCACTCCACCAATCGGCAGCTGGCTTCAAGTATGCAGGCCCTGGGGTTCTCCTGCACGCGAGCCGTCACATCCTCCATCTATCATGAAGCGGTTGCCGGGCCTGTGGGCCAAACGCAGCGAGCGGCAATCCGGCTGAGTGTTAGGGATTCGATGTGCAGCTGTTACGTGGGCTTGAAAGAGCGTGGCGGCAGACGCGTGTTAAGCATGTTAAGCATTAAGAATCACCTGTGTTAAGGTGTTACAGGTACTTCAGAGAAATGCATTTCTGCAGGGACTCTGAGACACGTTCAGCAAACACTACCTGCGCAAGACCGACCAGCCAAGGCGGTGTGTGAAGGAAGCCTTCTGCTCCACCCGAAACAACAGCAGTAGGGACAGTCTAGCTCTTCATGGCACCTGAGGACATTTATCCTGTAACACTAACGTGAAGCATGGCATTGGGACGCTCTGGTGGCCTCCTGCCAGGTCCACACTGCCCCCTATGGATTACTACCCCCAGCTGGGGTCGCTGCTGGGTTTCTCAGTCCCTTCTCGGCCAAGATGGGGACGAAGCGACGTGGGACGCTCTCTGTCACTGAGGTGATATATGTATGGGTGGGTCCTGCAGGAAATGTATGTTAAAGCTAAATAAAGTCAGGGTTTGCGCTGTACTGCTGGACGTCCTGACTCCGTCCCCTTCAGGGCCAGCTGGCTGAAGCATGACGTCGGTTTCCTTTCCGGGAAGAGCCACATGTTGTCATCCCTCCGCCCTGGTGACAGCCTCACCCAGTCACTCGCCTGTACCCTTCTGCTGGCCAGTGCTGTCCGCAAATGGCCTGGGAGTACCAGCAAGGAAGAGGGGAGAGAGCAGGGAGAAGGATAATGTCAATCGGTCAGCATCACCTTCTCTGAGGCAACCAGCAGGGGGAGCAATGGTTGATGACCCTGGCTTACGACAGGAACCTACTGCCAGTGCTGTGGTAACCTTGAGGGGGATTTCACGACCACAAACTAAGGCCCGAAATGTCCAGACCCGACAAAACTAAAGGCCAAATAAAAGGTCGCAGACTGCGGGTTTCATATTTCCCGACAGTTCAGATTCTCCAAGTTCCAACACAAAACTGCTTTCTGACCAATGGCTACAAATCTGCACGTCAGGACAGGCTGAAACAGGAAGCCGATCCTCTGTATCCATACAAAGACACAGAATCCTCCCCTTCTCTTTTCTTTGTCTCTCTCAGTCCTAATGAAAGCGGCGCATAAAACACAGCAGATCACTGTGCTCCAGGCACCGTGTCCACAACATTAACCTCTACAGGAAGCCCGATTTCATGTGAAATGTCCTCATTAAAGAAACACATAAAAATAGCATTTTCTCAACCTTCCAAATGGTCAAATAATCAGTTGAAGATCGCAGCCTCTGGCGCCCATTATTATTGCATCACGGAGATTAAATAGGCTCAGTCTTGGAATAATATGCTGAATCACACATACAGATTATATAGCATGTGACCTTTCATCCACCAATGGGAATGGAATAGGGATGAGTCGTGGTTTTAGCAGGGAATCAGCTGACATTCCTGCAGCCTATGGCATGAGCTGTAAACGGGTAAATGCTTTTGCTGCTAGAGGAAATATATAATCCTGCCTGGACAGTTTCAAATCCCAGTGAACTCTTCCTTCACCCAAATTAAAACGGCAGTGATAACCAGCCAAGAGGAACATCTTGTGGTCTGCACTGGCAAGTTTACCAGGCAACAGGTCACGTGACCACAAATATGACCGACCGCTGCAGTGGTGGTAAATGATACTGGGAACAGAACGGAGCCTGATTGGCTGTCAGGTGTCGGGGCAGTGCTGTAAGGGTGAGGGTCTGTCCAATCAGGCTGGATTGGGTGTGAGGGGTGTGACCAATAGAAAGATTCCCATTCTACCATAGAATGAAATGCTTCATGGAACTGATACACAAACACTTTGTTGGTAACAAATCAGAAAAGAAAATAACATGGTATGAAAAACAGACTAAAAAGGGCAGGTGTGGGGGCTGAGCTCACCGGGGGACATCGGGGGGCCAGGTGGGCTGCACAGGTGTGGGGGCTGAGCTCACCTGGGGACATCGGGGGGCCAGGTGGGCTGCACAGGTGTGGGCAGAGAGCTGCTGGGGCTCATCAGCATGGCGCTGTAGATGTTGGATGCCACCACCAGGATGCAGAGCAGAATGGGTCCAATGATGGCGCCTTCCAGCCCCAGGTAGTACGCCCCCCCTGCCACTGCCAGGCCGGTCAGGTACGGGTGCCCGCCCCTGGGGGACAGGTGGGGGACAACATCAGGTGACATTTTACAGAGGTTCACTGCAATACAGGTCATCCTACATGCTTCTGTCATTTCTAAGGCTAGAAGAACATTGGTCCCCTTCGGTCCTTCATGGTCACACAAGTCCGAGCCTGACAGTGATCTTATCAGAGTCTCACACACACAGACACACACACAGGCGTGTGGACTGGCCCTCACCCAGAGATGTCAGAGTAGATGGCGGTGTCCACAAAGTAGGTGGGCAGCAGGTGGCAGACCAGCAGCAGGATGGCCATCACACCCTCCCCCTGAGCCAGCCACAGATCCAGCACGGCAGGCAGCGCCGCCCAGTACGTGCCCAGGAAGGGCACTGCTCCCAGGATGGCAGCCATGGCTGCCAGGAGAGAGGGAGGTGTGGCATGAGCGGGGGGGGGGACAACAAAAGTCTATTTTTCATGTTGGGGGTATAAAGCTGAAAGCTGCCCCTCTGACCACGGCAGCTTCGGAGTGACATTCCTGTGGATTTACACAAAACAGGCATGCAGAGCGAGGGGGGCCTCGACCTGCACGCGTTTCTGGAACATACCCTTTAAAACCACACTAAAAAGCAGGAGACCAGCCCCACGCCAAGGACCTTGTGTAATTCACTGCTGTAGGTCCGTGCAGGAGCTGTCGGCATTCCTGTAGATGCTTCTGGTCCACGCGCCAATGGATCCAGTCACACGGCAGAGATCTCTGGGACAGCATACATGATGTGTGACTCGTGACAGATGGCCAGTCTGCCTCCCCCTGGCTCCAGCAGACCAGCACCTTCAGGCAAAGGCACACGGCACGACGGCAGATCCAGGCCCGGCGCACAGGCCCAGGGTTCAAGCACAGCCGCTCCCAGAAACCCGACAATTGATGTGGGGAGGTGGCTCAGCGGGCAGGAGGCAGAGACGGAATGGGACAGGATTCAGCGTAAGGGAATATGGCCAAGAACTTCAGGAACAGAATGACGTCTGCTGTGGATGGAAGTGCGCCCCCTACTGGGAGACCATCTGATCAGAAGAGCCTTTGCTCCAGGGTACTTGTAAAGCAAGCTGTTATTTTAGGAAGGTGGGGGGAGTGTTGGGTGGGGGCCACACTGAATAAAACCATGAGATACATGTTCCAAAATAGACGGATAGAAAAAATCTGAGGAGAAAATGACAACATTGTCTTTAAGCATCAGTTTAATAAGTTTAATTATGAAAAATTAAGATTTAAAATGCTGTTTGGCTTCTGTAGGACTTTCATTTCAGTCGCACAGGATGTGCAGAAATGCTGAAATGCTGAATTTCACTCAGTATGACAGACAGCCTGGGGACATGACTGTGTGGATAAAGGACATTTTCGACACCTCATCCTAGATAGGTGGGGGGCGGGTCGTCCAGTTAGTCAAAGATGGGAAACGTACAGCTTGAATTTATCTATGCGATTACCACAGAAGATTTCCCCCCCCGCCCCCCCCCGGCCATCGTACAGTGATGT
>JAODKC010000402.1:0-12630 GCA_026777985.1 Mormyrops attenuatus
TTGTATAGATGGTGTAGATGGTAACGAAGCAGCAAACAAAAACAAAATTATGAAATTTCTGCTAAAAGCATAATTATCTGTGTTAGTGCAAGTGCATAGTGTCCTTTGTCTGTCAAAATGCAGCATATTTCAATTTACAGCGCTCTAAATTTCATTAGGTTTTGATCTGAATGGTCCAATGGTACGGTGCATGTGTTAAGTGTTGTGAAAAAGTGGATATGGTATTGAGACATGCATTAAAATCATTGGAAAAAACTGTAATTATTTATAGGCATTTTTCATGATTGTTTATCACTGCATTATTAATTAATGATGCTTCAGAAGTTACAGTGGTCCATGGTATGAGGGAATTCATTAATTATCCTCAGGCCACCCGTCCCGTCATTTTTTGCATAAACAAAATAATCCTTCCATCCATTTTATATACCATCTTGTTCTATCGAGAGTGGGGGTCTGGAGCCTATCCCAGAAGCTACTGGCGAGATATAATAATGTCATCAACTTTCGTGAAATGACAAAATGCTCTACGTTTTGTTATTGTTTTGTGGTTTACATGTTTTACATAAAGTATAATTGGGTCCAATACATTTACACCAAGGTTCCCGAACCCCTGTTCGTGACCAGGACAAGTGGTTAGAAGATGTATGGAAGGATAATACAAAAACTTCAAAAACATCCCACTGAGTCTAAAAATACTACACAATACACTCAGTGGCATAATAATTCTGATTTATTTTTTTATTACAAATGATAAATTATCCAACACATGCAAAGATACATATATACTTTTCACAGCACAGAAGATAATTTCCTAATGTGAATTAGTGAATTGGAAAATGTGTGAAAGTGCAAAAGAACTTAAAAAAAACGCCTCGCAGCTGCTGGGTTTATATGCCGAAAGTTGGGTTTAGCTGACAATAAACTCAGACTAGGAAGCTATATGGTTGGATATGAAAAGCCTTCGGGGAACGGAGACTGTATACCTCAGGATTTACAGGTGACATTCGGAGACACACAGTCACACAGGATCATTTTGCAGTCCTCCAAGCCTCCACAGCGGATGCTGGAATTCAGCATTAATTCACACATAAATCATAATGAGACTCTTCGTCTTTGGCGGGGTTCCCATGATTTGTGGATTTTCAAAATGATTACATAAGAAGAACTTATTTTAGTTTGTACACTCATTCCATGAGACTTCATTTGGGGTTTAACCATACATACAGGAGAAATTACAAAAGCCGGCCAAGATTTTTGATTACCACACACTGTAAAATTCCATTTTGTATTTTTATTGAAAGTTAGATTTTATCTTTTTAGCATTGAATGGCTGAGTAAATGCATAACTACACACACATGGATTGAACCAAGAAAACGACTAAAAATTAATTTACTGTATTGGTATAATCCTCTTCTTCTCTACTCTGAAAAGCAGCTGGTACACCAGATGCGAGTGTTGATCTTGATATTATTCTCTGGGCGCCTATCTGGTTCTTATACTCCTCAGTCCCTATCAGTCCTCTGTAAGCTGCACCCAAATCAGTAGAGTTTGTATCTGACTATTCACCCCCTTACCTAACTCAGTTATTACAGACAGTCTCCTTGACCACATATAATACCGGCTCATCCTCTTATTAGAATAAAGCCTCCTAAACTTAGCACTTTCTCTGGCCTGTTATTACAGAAATCTTTGAAACTGGATAAATTTATTTCTGTCATGGGCTTCAAAGGCTTACTTATGGATATTTTTAATGACACCAGTAAATGTTCTAATTCTGTTTAATGATTCTGTTATTTAAGGGTCCAATTTTATTTGTATTTATTATTATTATTTATTTTCATCATTTTTTATTGTTTATTTATTTTCGTTTTGTTTTACAAGTGCTTTGTGGCACTTGATAGGCTGTCATTGTAAATAAGAAAATGTCCTTACGTACCCCTGATTAAAGCAGACAGTGCGATCGCTTGCCATTTAGAACTGAGTCGCGCAGTGCGCCGTTGAGGCGGTATGTCAGTAATACATTCGTCTGGATAATAAAGGAGTCCCTCTAAACGAATACAGAATCGGAATAAAACTCCCAGACTGAAAATGAGTCCCACTCCGTGCCTGTACACGTCCAGGTATGTTATAATCACCTATCGGTGAAGGTCAGGCAGAGGCCTTGAGTCGCCCCCGTGAAGCACAGGGCATAAAGCTGGGGCACACCCTGTATGGGAAGGCGGTCAAGCGCGGGCCCGAAACACTATTATAACTTCATGTTAAACTTCGCCATTTAAGCAATAATACTAATGTGTACTTCAGTCACGGTATAAAGGTTAAAATGAACGGTAATGTCTTATCATAACAGTGCAAATGCACTTAAAATAAGTACGCATCTGCGCTGTTAGGACAAAACAGCGTATTGCCGTGCGGATTGCTTTATGCGGAGAATGTGTACTTGCATACCAGTTATGTGCATCCCTGAATATAAGAAAGAAAGTGACTTGTTTTATATAAAATATGCTGACAGTTAAAGAAAAAGTGAATCATATAATGGCATCGTGAAAAATAGATGTTACTAATGTTACTGGAAAAAAATTAAAGTGCAAATTACTATGGGTATATATCTAGAAGCCAAATAAATCATAATGTAATAGGTGTATTGGCAACCGGACACTGTTATGTTTCATATGCTAAACCCTAAACTTGTAATGATACCATCTAGCTGCAGAAAGCTTTAATCAGAAACCTAAGGTTCTCAATGGGCCATGAAGTACCCAGTATTGAGAGATAAATAAATAACAGCCTGAACTAGACAGAAACTTCAGCAGCATAAAATTTTATTCTGGCCTGGATTCCATTTGACTCAGCCCACAAGCAAATTGAAAATTACAACCCTCTCAGTTGTGGCTTTCTATTGATAGATCTCTTAGCGTGAAACACAGCTGTACTTTTTGATGCTGCCTGGGCACCTATATAATCGCCATGCTTAGCTATTTTTTTTTTTCTCTCAAGGGGCCGTTATTGATGATGATTAAATTGTAATATAGTGATGCTAGAAGACAGATGTCACATTATATACTTTCTTATGAGATTATCCAATGCGTAAACAACATCATCTTATGATATCTGAGAGAGTTCTCTGCACTTTATTCTTTAGCATGAGAATCCTGGTGTCAGAGTGGTATTTAGGAGTTATATTAAATAGAGACCTCTTGATATTACATATTTAGCATCCATTTGCTTCTCATGGACTATTTTGGCAAATCTGGTTACATTGTTTAATCAACTAATGAATTAATGCTGTTGTATTTAGCTTTATATTACTCATAAACAGGAATATAGTGTAACTATGGCAAGAACATTAACATTATGACCCAGAACATCGATTTGTAACTTGTGTCTTTTGTTTTGTGTGCATTTTTATTTTGTTTCGTGTTTTGGTGGCTTGTCTGGTATGGTCATTGCTATTTTCTCAAATAAAATAAAACCTTAAAAAAAGGAGGATTTGATTTTTTTTTAATTTCTCTATGCATCAGCAATCTTCGTTAAGACATCACATTTACACAAAGCATGTTTCCTTATATGCAGCAGCAATCACGGTTGCCACCCAATAATACCAAACAATTATGAAATGAAATGTGACTGAAAGCATCCTGGCACTACTGGCAAAATCTGAAAACGGAATTAGGTTATTTACGGCTTCATGAATTAAATACAGTCAGTTACATTATTATTCCGTATGTAAATTAAAATAAATTTGCTATCAATTCATTGATGCTGAATAGGTGGCCCATATATCATCTCCCAGGCATCTAGAGCTTCAGCTGATTATTTATATGGGAGAATGATTCTCCATGATTTTTCTGGGAGTCCAGCATTTTCGGAGACCAGGGACGTTTTGGGAAATAACTAGTGTCATCTGACTCCTCAGCACCCTTCCAAAAAGACAAATAAAGCAGTATTATAGCATTCTGTTACAGTCGCTGCAGAGAAACGCCATCTGCTGCCGTTTATTCGGGATTTTCTGCGCCATCATCCAATTAATATTTCAACTGATACCTGTTAAGTGAATCCTGACTCCTAATTTCCATGTGAATAATCCTGAGGTGCATATGTTTTCTTCTGTCTTAGGTTTTTACTCTCATGAAATGTATTACAGCATTTAATTTACATTATTATTACATTCAAAAGTGTAATTAACATTTCAGTGAATTCCACAAGCTAATCCAGACCAGCGTGAGTTTGGCTATTTTTGTGGAGATCTCAGAGCAGAAATATTTTTTTCCTTCATTTTTTCGTTCCTTTACAATGAGGATAATACACTAAACATATTTCCAAACAGGAGATACTTGTGAAACATGTTAATGTAATGTATTATAGGGGATATTGTAATGAAGGAAGTGTGTAGCCTGAAAGTTATTAATTTAAGCCCACAGTGGGAACTTTATGTAGTGCCTTTGAGCAAAGAATGTAACCAAAATTACTGTTAGTACAATGTCCACCTATGTAAATTAATACAAATTATAAGTTACTTTAATGAGTAGACCAGCTGAGGCGGTAGGTATGTATTAATGTACCTTGTACCTACTTCTGCAAGACTGTGGGAAAGGTTGCACTTCCAACTTGCTGGAGAAGCTTCAGAAATGTTCACCATATCTGCTTTTAAATTAACCATGTACTTGAGGAGCCTCTTTCCCATGGAAATTTCTGCCTCATAATATCAGGGGAGAAACACCCCCTTCGACTTGGTTTTAACATGGTCTACAAATTGGAAACAGAAGGACTTGCTGAAGTCATGAAGCAGAATGCAATATTATCTGACATAGATTGCAATAATAACACAGCACAACGAAACTTCTCTCCATCGTCTATCAACCGCATTTGATTTATAATAACCATCCCTAGTTACACTATATTATACCCATAACATTCAGAGTCTAAAAGAGTCAGCAGTTGTGAGCCGTTGAGGCTGTAGAACAAATGACACATATATTTGATTTGTTTGCTGAATGCTGTTGTATTATAACGTCAGTGTAACTGCATTGTATTTGCACAGCAGAAAAACCACAGACCAAAGTGAGGCCATGCAAACTTCACACACACACACACACACACACACACACACACACACACACACAGGTTTGTAATTATATCTTTGTGGGGACTCTCCATTCATTTCTATGGGCAAACCTCTAATCCCAACATGACGACCTTAACCCCTACCCAGTCCTAACCTTAACCATAAATAACCAGACAAAATACGAGACTTATATGACCCTGTTGGTCCCCACAATGTAAAATAAACATAATACACACACAGCAGAAGCAGAAATTTAACTCCAATTACATGCTTAAAGATTCAAATTATGGCTGTGAATATGTATATCAAACTGTAAAGCAATATAAGCATAAACGGTGGTAGGTCATATAAGGAAGCTCCAGCTCGGTATTTATAAAGCTTTCCGCGCCCACTTTAACTAGAATTCCAAAATGAAAAATATATTAAAATAACCCGAATGTATTTATTTATTTAAGAAATATTTTAGATCTTAACTAAACTTCTGCTTAAAGCTGAAGTTCATGGAGGTAGTAGCTTATTATTTAAGAGCAGCATGTTTGCACTCAGGCGAGGTACTTAACATTATCCCGTCAACCATATAGGTAAGATCCATATGAAATGCTGAATCGATACTGCAAGCATAGTCTAGTGTACTCAAGCTTTTGCAATAAAAAATTGTTTATTTTGGATAAACAAAATGGATTGTTTATTTTAAATTAACATAGCGAACATCGTAATCCTTGGGGGGGTAGGAGTGCTTCAAAGACAGTCACAAACTGTAACCACAAAAATAACTAAGTGTTGTCTTTCAGTCTTGGCATCTGACAGTGTCAGAAGTCATGATGCATGTTAATCATTTAAAAATATATGATGTTAATGCACTGAGAAATTCTCAGAAGGTGCCGCGGATACTCGACGTTAGTGATGTTAATCTATTAGTTAAACAACTATACCTCGAGTTAGTTGTATTTAAAGACATGAGATCCAAAAATTCCCACCAACAATTAATAAATATCACATACTGAAGCATAGAAGTCCCCACTGCTAAATATGTTCTGAATGGTCGTTAACTTCAGAAGTTTGCATAGAGAGGCTTTTGCTGTCAATAACAGGCCCTGAAACACTTCCATTTCTCCCAGTGTCAAGGAACATATATGCAACACACAGAGCTCACAGAAAGTTTTGGAACACTTGCTTAATTCCGTAAAAAAATTGCAAATTATTTGGTTTCATAGCAAAGGTCCATTCACAAGCCACGTTTAACATATATGCACATATGTTCTGCACAGACATTTTTTTCTTTGGCATTTTTTTTAACTGACACTCAGTTCAGTTCTTGCCATTTTGCTATTAATTGCAATTATAATCACTGGCTCCCCAAGGGATACTAAACACAAATGTTTGGTGTTTTATATTATAGCAAATGTGTTACTAATTAAAGCATCCCAGGACCTTCTGTGAGCACTATATACACAAATATTTTTTAAATCAATAATTAAGGCTGAGCATTCCTTACAGGTGAAATTATTTTAGAGTTTCTCATAATCCAATAAAAACCTTTAAAAAGATTTTAATCCGGGGTGGGTGTTGCTCAGCGGGTTAGGATGCTGTACCTGTGATCACAAGGTCACCAGTATAAATCCCATCATTGGTAGATTTATTTCAAGGGTCCTAATGTGTGGCCCTTGACCCCACTTACTCTAAGGATCACCTGACCTTGCTTTTTCTCAAAAAACATACTTTGGATAAAAGCATCGGCTAAAGAAATGTAAATATCAAATGGGATGGGTATATTTGAAAAATTTAATTAACCTGTTAGCTATATTTATTTGAAAGAAACGCTGTTCTATACCCCCAAAAAGCACAAGTTAATCTTTGTATAATTTCTCTGTATGGTACCTGTTTTTTTAAGGGTTTATTCGCGCATGAAGATGAGGCTGCTCTTCTTTCAGGTGCCCAATAGGGGGCAAACAAGGCCAGCTGAGGCAGCTTCCCGCACAAGGAAACATTTGTTGATTGATTCAGTTAGTCATTTGCACTTGCCTACTATGCGGCCATTGTTTGAAATTTTATTACAATACAGTGCTGAAATTTGATGAAAGGTTCGGTTGCCAGAATGTTCTTAAGAGAATAAATATAATGTGTGCAAACCTCCGGACTCATGTTAATAAATATCAGCAATCGGTAATTCTTAAGTACCTGATGTGACTAAATGGGAATCCCCACTTGAACAGTTCAAAACTGCTTCTGTCATAGTTCCTTAAGCTTATACACATTTTCAAAGTAATCTCATTCTCAAATGGCCTTGAAGCAATTGCATTTTTATAAGAACCTAGGCGCTTTTCTAATGTAGATTTTAAAACTAATACGTTTTCGAAAATAGCATTATGATGTCTTATAATAGCATTAACACATCCCTTGCAGGAAATTTTGGCATAAATTCCTAGTTATACCCATGTGTTTAACTTGCTGCGCTGAAAGAACGTCAGACCAAGCCATGCCGGACTCCGCCCCCAACCACGTTAAAGTGATGTGATTGGCTAATGAATGAGTATAACCCAGACGCCGTTTGTCGTGCTGCTAAATGAAATGCATGTTTTACAGTAATCGCGTTTCTCATTTTTACACATTGTTCTAAAGCAAAAACTCCAGTTCATGGATAAAACTCATTTGTCACTCAGCTCATGTGTCTGCAATTAAATAAATGATTATGCAAGTAACACCGCAAGCCCCATATTAAAAATGTTATGCTGCTCTTATAGTTATGGGAGAGCGTTCAGTGATATTACTGTTCAATCGAATTATTTGCATCGTGTTTTTTATTTATTAAAAACCGTTACATTTTAATCCATGATGGAAATCGAATAAGGTAAGACAACACCACACGCCAAACACAATGAGAAGCGCGGATACGTTTTAGGTTGTAAGGAAAAACAGCTGGACTTTGAAGGGTATGTCACGAACGTTTTTACTATCTGGCAATCTATGCCGATCTGTACGTGTCACTTTATAACACAATGTATATATAACTTACGACACAGGTTAAGCAATTCCGGTTTCTAAGCGGTGCCTTATAGTGTAAAACAAATCTGGGAATCACATTCGGAATATCCCACGCTTTGTCGGATCGGGTGCGCAATTTGTACTAGTCGCAAAACAGAAAAAGCGTGTTTTTTGTTGATATCACTCTTCTCCGGCTGCAGTTCCTATGTTCTGTGCACATCATGACCTTTACGTTTGGGGATACTCTTATTGTTCACGAGTGGCTATTAAGGAGTCCAAATCGAATCTTAAACAAATAACGAGTTGCAAGTCGAGTCTTAAGTCAATTTAAGAGCAACTCGAGTGCAACTTGAGTTCAAGTCACAAACTCGATTCCCCATCTTTGCCGTCCATCCATCCGTCCATCCTTTAACTATTTATCTTAGTACGGGTCATGAGGACCCTGGAGCCTGTCCCAAGCAGCACAGGGGTTCATGGGCAGGATGCAAGTCCATTGCAGGGCATATACATGCACATTCTCATACATTATGAGTAATTGGGAGACACCATTCACCCTGACAGCTATGGGCTGTAGAAGGAACACCACAGAACATGGGGAGAAACTCCGCCCTTAAAGGGGCAGGACAGAAACCCTGAACCGTAGCGGCAGTACTCCGCATTCAGCTACTGTGCCACTCTCAGGACTGTAACATCTCCATGTTTACGGCATGCAATGGTAAGGTTGTGAAGTTATTAGTTTTGTTTTTTAATTATTGATGCTTTAAGAAAATTAAAAAGAATGATTCAGATGCAAGCAATGCATTTAAAATAAACATTGTGTATCATTAGCAGTGTGTACATTAAATCAAATCCAGATCAATTTCAACATAAGTGGGAAGGATGATAAAATGAGATTTATAAAGTACAGATCACGTCAACTTCACAAGATGTGCAAGAATCTAGTCTTGACATAAGATCTATGTTCTCCTAGACTTTACAACAGATGTGAATACACACTTTATTTTTGAGTGAACATCATCTTCCCCTTCCCTAGTATTAAGCACATGGTGTGGGAGGCAGTTGTATGTTTTTCAATGTCTTATGATGTCAGCAAGCCGCGTGCACTTTTCTCCTGCTCTTCTATTAAGCCGTAGATCCCTCCGACAATATTGACATAGGGACAGGTGAGCAAATGTCACCTGACACAGCATGAAATGTGTAATGTGACCAATTTTCAGCTGTCACTCATCTGGGGGACAGTGAGTGGTACTGAGAAGGGCCATAACTGAATTTTAACTTTGCCTGGGTGTTTTTTTAACTAACAAAAAGGATGCCGAATGTCAGAGCCCAAAGTTGTCTGTGAATTTGAAAAGTCTTTATATTTGTTGCCTTTTAGCTGATGTCTGCTGCAGAAGTTGTTTGAACAGTGAGAGAAAAAGGAGACTGAACTGAAGGCAAGATCATCTGTTTACATTTTCGTGTATTGACATTGATTTCATTATTAATCAACAATTCCTTTCCACATCGCATTATTGTTTTTTCTTAGAAAGGGATAATTTTCCTCCTCTTCCTGTTTTTACTGATGGAACCCACTCCCCCCCCCACCGCAACTGCCCCCGTGGTTGAAAAAATGTCACCAAAGTGCCTTCTAGACTGGGGAAAATGCTGCTATTGCCTGCCCTTCACGTGTCACTTAGGGCGCCCCCTTCACATGAAATAGTGAGATGATGATTTGCCCTATAAGTGTCCTAGTGAGGGCCCTTCTAGAGGAGAGAATGTGAAGCAGTGCCCTATAAGGTGCCCTTACACTGATCTAAGCAACCTATGGGCACCTTCCCAGTGGAAAGGAGTGCCGTTATGATGTGCCGTCTATGCCAGTCCTACATGATTAAGAAAATAGGTGCACTTTTTATTTGTTTGTCTCTGAAACCACCCTTCAAAGAGCCTGACTGCCAGTTTGCGACTTGCCGTTTTTATAAATACTGCACATCTCATCCAGGGTGTACACCGTGTGACAATTACATGGAAAAAAAACATTATAACTCTCTTATCTATTACCCATGATTATACAATTATCCACTGATTTAAATCAATGTTAACACTGACAAACAGTATGATAAATCCCATTGGTATAAGGTACGGTTTCTCAGCAAAATAAAAAAAGAAATTGCAAGTGAGACTGGTTGTGTGATAATTATGTATGATTAACCCAATATAGTCCTTCATATTTAAAATGGCATTGTTCTGTGGTGGAAGCTGGAAAGCAAACCAGATAGCTTGCAGGATTTCGGATTCCTATCTGGTCTGGTTTACTGGGGTGAAAAAGTGCACACAGGGATAATTACCCCGATACCGAGAGTCACCGGGGTCAGGCCCCTGAGATAGACGACAGCCTGCCCCCTTTGGTTTTAACAGTATTAAAGGGGTTACTGTGCACTTGTTTCTAAAGAAATGCATTTACATTTACAGCATTTAGCAGACACTCTTATCCAGAGCAACTTACATTATTTCTAAGTTCAGGGACAGTCCCCCTGGAACAAATTGGGGTTACAGGTCTTACTCAGGGACCCAATGATAGTAGTGCCAGAGGGGAGATTCAAAGCTGCAATCTCTTGGTCCAGAGGCAAGCATCCTAAGCACTAAACCACCAGCACCCTAAATACATATCCACACAATCTAATATGATTTATATGAGAGAAGAGCTTTATTTAGAACTAAGTATTTACTATGCATTTCCTTTTTAAGTCACTCTATATAAATAGGATTATTCCTGTAGTAGATGGAAATGGGGAGATTGAATATGATAGAACGGTAATGAAAAAATTACCGTTATTTATAGGAAATACAAGGTATAAGACAACGTACTCAATAACCAATTTAGATCAGGGATTCTCAAGCTGGTCCTCGAGGACCCCAGATGGTCCATGTTTTTGCTCCCTCCCGGCTCCCTGCCAGACAATCCATGTTATGGCTCCCTCCCGGCTCCCTGCCAGACGGTCCATGTTTTTGCTGCCTCCCGGCTCCTTGCCAGACGGTCCATGTTTTTGCTCTGACCCAGCTCCCTGCCTGACAGTCCATATTTTCGCTCCCTCGCAGCTCCCTGCCAGACAGTCCATGTATTTGCTCCGACCCAGCTCCCGGGCAGACGGTCCATGTTTTTGCTCCCTCCCAGCTCCCCACCAGCGGTCCATGTTTTTGCTCCCTCCCAGCTCCCTGCCAGACGGTCCATGTTTTTGCTCCCTCCCGGCTCCCTGCCAGACAGTCCATGTTTTTGCTGCCTCCCGGCACCTTGCCAGACGGTCCATGTTTTTGCTCCGACCCAGCTCCCTGCCTGATAGTCCATATTTTTGCTACCTCACAGCTCCCTGCCAGACAGTCCATGTTTTTGCTCCGACCCAGCTCCCGGGCAGACGGTCCATGTTTCTGCTCCCTCCCGGCTCCCTGCCATACAATCCATGTTATGGCTCCCTCCCAGCTCCCTGCCAGATGGTCCATGTTTTTGCTCCCTCCCAGCTCCCTGCCAGACGGTCCATGTTTTTGCTCTGACCAACTCCGCGCCAGACGGTCCATGTTATGGCTCCCTCTCGGCTCTCTGCCAGACAGTCCACATTCTTGCACTTTCCCAGCTCCCTGAACTCTCTGGGGGCCCCTGAGGACTGGGTTGAAAAACAGTAATTTAGACCATAGAATTTGTTTTTGTTTTTCTTATTATGTAATTTGACACGTCACAACTTTTAATATAATAAATCCAGGAGTGTAGACTTATGTCATCGTAGGCATCAGGATGCCACTATACTTTGGTGGGGAACAATCTCTCGCTGTGCCAATGGAATGCAATTCTACTCATCCGAAACACTGTGAATCTGTTTGGTTACAGAGTGAATCCCCTTGCAGATTCTGAAGATTTTCATGGACTGCTGGTTTCTGCCAAGCAAACAGAGCTACAGCTTATGGCTTCATTTTAATTTTACCCATTGAAAGCAGCCTGGGAGATCCCCGAGATGAAAGACTAAAGGTGTTTGTTTACTTTGTTTCAGCATAATCAAGGGTGATTTTGGCAACTACTGGTGCCACTTATATAACTGACTAACAAAAAAAAAATAATGTCCAAGGTTTAGATTCATCTTTTGGTATGAAGTATGAAAATTGTAAAAGTTTTAATTTCTCCATTTAGACATTACATTATTTAAACAAAATATTTTTTTAAGTTCAAAATATTCCAGTAATTTTACTTTTAGTGACTTAGATGTTATGACCGTACAATATACACACATGCTCATTGTGATAATAGATGAAAATAAGAATATGATGCAATAAAAATATTAAATACTAAGGTGTAACTTAACATGTTTTAAAACATTAAATTTATAACACTTTCAATTACAGTTTATCTCAGTTGCTTTGATGCATTTCTCACAACAGAATTGAAGTTCTCAAAACTGCTTCTTCAATTCCCACAACCACTAGTCAGTTGTGCACATCATAACAGCAATTTCTGGTTGGTTTTGTCATTTTGTAGTTGCTTTAGTACTCAGGCAGATGCTTATGTGCAATTCTCAGCTATATCATACATCAGCGGTTGCTTGTGTCATGATGATCAAAATGC
>JAODKC010000405.1:0-12583 GCA_026777985.1 Mormyrops attenuatus
AATGAATGATTTGGCAGTGCTGTCAGTAACGGAATGAATGATTTGGCAGTGCTGTCAGTAACGGAATGAATGATTTGCCAGTGCTGTCAGTAACGGAATGAATGATTTGCCAGTGCTGTCAGTAATGTGTTGGATTTCTCTGGTTATTACTGGATTTTTCTTCACAACCTTTAAATCCCTTTTGCAAACAGCTTCACAAAGGGCTGTTAGTCACAGTTATATTGTTATTATCAGAATGCATTAAGATGATTTGTACAATATATACTATTGTAGATGCCTGTTTGGTTGTTTTTGCTTCTAAATAAAATGTAATCTATCAATAAATAAATGAGCTAATAATATCTTGGCTGGTGGTTTGGTGGTTCCGCCAGCGGCCCCGAGGTCTCATTCATTTCTCCTCTTGTGTCGCCGGAGCAGACTCCCTGTGAAACTGAAACTTGCTGTTGGCCGTAGTTGCTTAGTCAAGCAGGGGGCGGGGCTTGTTTGGCTACTCCTGCATAAGTCAAAATATACCCAAAGGGGAACTCGTTACTAAATACTGCCATACAGAACAACAATGGGTGATTCTGTTAGAGAAAAGGCCGATTCCTGGAAAGAACGCAAATACTGCAATCAGACTTTTGTTGATAGTGACGTGTGCCTGTCCTCACATCTCTATTTCATTCATGAAAGGAACAGCTCTTCTGTGAAGGGAGTGCTTATGGTTGGGACATCAAAAATTGACCGCTGGCTTGTTTGCTCAGTGTTGAATTTCCCTTTAAGCGATTTTATTGCCTTGTATTTTATACACATTACTAGGAAGTGTGACATAAATGGAGAAGTGAGTGATTCTCCATTAGCCCAGAGTTTAAATGGGTCTCTTTTTAGGTTAATGTCCACCGGCTTTTACAACAAACAAAACGCCATTACTGTATGTTTGTATCAGAATGCATGATTTAAGTGTGCATTATGCTAGTCAACAAATTATTCTCTACACATAATTGATTTTTAGTGTTAAATTGTGAAGTCCTAATGGTGTTTTTGCAGTGCTGCTGTTTGAGTACGAACTTATCACTGCTCACTCACTGGGAGCTCAGCCTGGCAGCGAGCTTCTCACTGCTCGCTCACTGGGAGCTCAGCCTGGCAGCGGGCTTCTCACTGCTCGCTCACTGGGAGCTCAGCCTGGCAGAGGGCTTCTCACTGGGAGCTCACTGAGAGCTCAGCCTGGCAGCGGGCTTCTCACTGGGAGCTCACTGGGAGCTCAGCCTGGCAGCAGGCTTATCACTGCTCGCTCACTGGGAGCTCACCCTGGCAGCACTAGTTACTACGTTGACTCCTTGACAGCTATATGCTTGTGATGTATTTTCTGCTAAAACTGTATGTCACTGTGGATTTGAAGTGAGCCCTTGCGATCATTTGCTGTTAAGCAGGAAGAAACATCTCTCAGAAGCCTTCCAACGCACAGAAATGCATTCATTCATCTCCAGTGAGGTATCAGCGTGAAGCACCGCAGTGGCCTTGCATAGAGCCCGTCATATTAAAGTGCGAAGTCCTGAAGCTGTTTAAGATCCGCCCATTTGGGAAGAGGAAAAAAAGAGTTGAGTCTGTGGCTTCCCTGTCACTGGCAGTGTTTCTGCGGAGGAGGACACTTTGTATGTGCCACTACATTCCCATGTGCTCGCACGCGATGGTGTGTGAACCAGGAAAAAAACGACTCTGATCTCTGACTCGTCTCCGCATGCAGGCCGGCCCCGCCCCCGCCCCATGGCAAGCGCTGGCTCTCATTCCGCATCTGCTGCGGCTTCGCTAGCTTGTCTGTGCCCTTTGCTATCTATTACTTTCCAGATTGTTGTTAAACAGATCTTTTCTTAATCTATTTCATAATAGCAGAGGGATGGCTAGCGTGGCGGCAGCCATCAAGCCACAAAGGAGTCTGGGGATTAGCGCAAACCAAGCAAACCAGTTGCAACGCTGTGCACAACGCCCTGATAACAATTGTTTTTGAGCATTGCTGGTTTCCTGTTACCATACCTGTTGGTGTATTTATAATAAACATTTGCATATACTGTATTAATACAGGGGGGCCCAAATCCAGGCCTGGAGGGCCAGAGCCCTGCACATTTTTGGGTTTCCCCTCATTTAACACACCTGGTTCAACTCCTTGTGCTAATTACCACACAGCTCTTGAGCTGAATCATTTATGGTGGAACTGGGAAAGAACTAAACTGCACTGGGCTCTGACCCCCCAGGACTGGATTTGGGCACCCCTGTATTAATACATAAAATTTATTATAAGGCTCCTTATCAATTGAGTATTTGACAGAATGTAGTTTTTTTGGTTATAAAACTGTTTTGGAGGAATATTCTGAACTGACCACTGGAGCGCTGGTCAGAGAGAATCATGTAGTAGTGTAGCACGATCTGAAGTTTAAGGAGTTTTCATTCACAATACGCATATCAACACTATTATGCAAGTATTCATTAAAAAAAAAAACTAATTAGTTCCACTGTAATCACATTACCTTCGTAGTAATAGGCTTTGCAGAGGTCATGGATTTCTGAAAAAAAATTATATTCTTAAAGTAATTATAGTTGCAGAAAGTTTAAGTCACTTCCAGTGAGATAAGCGCTTTGAATAATCATGCAGTTGGTTTGATTTCAGGCAGGACTTTAGCTGCAGGTTTGGCGGTGAGGTCACTGCTTGTGTGTGGGGTTTGGTTAATTAAACATATTAATATTGGCCATTGTAGTCATTTCTGTGGAATTCTTTAGCTAGTGCAGTATCATGAATCTTTGAAATTGCTGTGATAATGTGATGTACTGTCTATTGCAGCTAAAATAAGCAGATTTGTGCTAATTATGTGCTGGCCTTCCAACTTTATTCAGCGCATTGAGCACAGATACTCATAGATATGAACTTCTCACCAGGTCTCTCTGTACATTTGGAAATACCTGAACTGGTGGGGGGGGGGGGGCTTTTCCATCTGTCCCACATTTTGGTGTCACATAAGTCCCTCCTGCTGGAACATAAGTAACCAGACTGAACAATTACTCACTTCATCGTCACAGGGGGCTCCGTTATGCGTAGCACCAATCGAAAATCGGTGGTTGAGCAAGGAAGAGAAACGGCTGCCGTTTGAACTACCCTTTCTTCAAGCCAGCAATCAGCTCCAGCAGAGACTGGGGGGTACAGCCTGTCAGGCCGGAAGAGTTATACCAGCCTGAATTTCACTGTGAATAAGTCATGCTGAAAAGCGGCTGTCCCATGGACTGTATTTGTTTATTCAAATGTTGGTTTATATTTTTGAGAAAAGAGTTACAGAGTTACAGAGTTACACTTATCAGAGCCGGCGACTGAGCACAGAGCGCGGCGAGGCACACTGCCCACACAGAGTTAGACTTAACAGAGCCGACTGAGCACGGAGCGTGGCGAGGCACACTGCCCACACAGAGCTACACTTATCAGAGCCGGCGACTGAGTACGGAGCGTGGCGAGGCACACTGCCCACACAGAGCTACACTTATCAGAGCCGACTGAGCACGGAGCATGGCGAGGCACACTGCCCACACAGAACTACACTTATCAGAGCCGGCGACTGAGCACGGAGCGTGGCGAGGCACACTGCCCACACAGAGTTACACTTATCAGAGCCGACTGAGCACGGAGCGTGGCGAGGCACACTGCCCACACAGAGCTACACTTATCAGAGCCGGCGACTGAACCCAGAGCGTGGCGAGGCACACTGCCCACACAGAGTTACACTTATCAGAGCCAGTGACTGAGCACGGAGCGTGACGAGGCACACTGCCCACACAGAGCTACACTTATCAGAGCCGGTGACTGAGCACGGAGCGTGGCGAGGCACACTGCCCACACAGAGTTACACTTATCAGAGCCGGCTACTGAGCACGGAGCGTGGCAAGGCACACTGCCCACACAGAGCTACACTTACCAGAGCCGGCGACTGAGCACGGAGCGTGGCGAGGCACACTGCCCACACAGAGCTACACTTATCAGAGCCGGCGACTGAGCATGGAGCGTGGCGAGGCACACTGATTTAATGTGTGAATCCGGTCAAGTTCGAACATGTTATTTACAAAGCAGATTCCTCTTTATCTCTTCACTAAAGATAACCTCCAGCCGTCATTCTGTATATACAAGAGAATCTGAAGAATTTGTCTTTGTGTATTGCATGGTCTAGATGGCTCTTAAATTGACTAGTAAAATAGTGTAGTTATAGTTAATTGTTATAATTTATCCTCAGAATAAAATAGCAGTATCGTGGACCTTCTTGGTATGCTGTCAAAGTCCTGGACTGGTTTTAGTGGGATGTGGGAAGAAAAATCTCTGATGTTTAGATCTGGTGACTGGGTAAGCCGTGGAAGACAGAGTGCATGGGGGCATTTTTATGCAGGAAAGGGGGGGGGGCAGCTGGACCTAATGGGCCCCCTCAGGTGGCTGCCTGTTATTACAGATCTCCCTCCACACTCAGCAGTAAGCAACAGAAACTGCTGCTCGAGGGAATCTGATTTCCTCCCAATGTAAGCCATCCAAAGCCAAAAAACAGAAAGATGACTCCTCAAACCAAAGTGCTCCTCTTAAATTGCTCATCTGCACTGAGTTTGTGTTCCTTACACCCACTTATGTGTCTGTGTGCAATGGGCTGGGATAGCAGCCCTGCTATGAAGCTCACAGTGTGCAGTTATTCTCAATCCCAGTCTGCAGTTATGCTCATTCACAGTGTGCAGTAACACTCATTCACAGTCTGCAGTTACGCTCATTCACAGTGTGCAGTTACTTCCATTCATAGTGTGCAGTTATGCTCATTCACAGTCTGCAGTTACTTCCATTCATAGTGTGCAGTTATTCTCATTCACAGTCTGCAGTTACTCTAATTCATAGTGTGCAGTTATGCTCATTCACAATGTGCAGATATGCTCATTCACAGTCTGTAGTTACTCCCATTCACAGTCTGCAGTTATGCTCATTCACAGAGCTGCTGATTCATTTCTACTATAATTTTTAAGGCTACTTTGTGGCATTTACCGTCCTGTTAAATATCGGCCAATTCATGCCAGTCAGCCTTGTTTGTAATGATTGCTCCTCCGTGCCATTAGATTTTGTCACCGTTTAGAGGTTGCTCCCTTTGACACCAGTGCTCCTGCAGTATGGCCTGACTATTTGGCCTGTTTGGAAGAGGTTAGTTGCCTGTTGTTGCCCTGAAAACTCACATATCAAAGTTCCAGCTGGCAGACCATGGTAGCTATAACTAGTTTGTAACTTTGATTACCTTTCATCAGAATATATCATGCGGTATTTTTTTTAATTTTGTTTAATCCCTGTATATCTGACCTTATTTTATATGTGCACTTTCAGCTGTAGGAACCAGATTTCATGAGGATTCGTGAGGTTAATATTATTTCCCGCTGCGCAGACTTTCACAAATTGGATCAATTACTTACTGAGGAACTAACTGATGAGGCAGACGGTGCTACAGAGGTATTCCGGTGTTGAGACAGACTGCGGTTTGTACTGCGGGCGTTTTCATACTCCAGAAATGATCAGATTGGTGGCAGATACGTGACAATATGTGTCATTTCAGTAAGACTTTAACTCATTGCACACTGCTGAAGCATATTTAAATCAGGCCTAATGACAAGATACCCAGCATTATGCATCATATCTTTTGTATGTGCTGTCATACCCACACACCCCTAATAGCAACTTCAAAGCTTTTCTGGACCGGTATACTATTCTGTGTTGTATTGTTTTATGCAGCTTGCACATTTTAAAGGAAACTTAATGGCAATCCTAAAGACAGTGATCTGTAGAACCATAACGAAACAAGACAGATACATCTATAAAACGTATAAAAATTTTGAACACATGCACTGCACTTGCATCTCTGGCACAAACAGGAAGTGGTTCTTCTCTGTCTGCCGTCATAGCTGCCCAGTATGGTTATGTTGGTTATGTTTCTAACTGACTTATTAGCCCTGTACCGAGGTTCCTCGTCTGAGAGCGTAACAGAAGCCGCTCTTCATTGCACCGTCTCCTACGTGTCAGACATGTTGGCATGCTCTTTGATGTCTGCTATCAGGGCTGACTCGCACGGCGGTGTCCCGCGGGCCGGCTGGGGCATTCTCAGCACCGGGCACTGGTTTGCTTCTGCCCTGCGCTGCTCGGGGAGGGCACCCCCTGCTTGCCGAAGATGCCGGGCTGTCTGCAGGAGCTGGAGGGGAGGAGGTGGTGCTCTATCTCGGGGGTCAGTGTCACAGGACATGGGTTTCATTTAGGGGTGGGCGATGTGCCTTCAAATCATTATCGCGGTATTTTTCACTTTTTGGAAGGTGACGGTTTTATATCAAGTTTTGGAGGATTAGTATGTCCTGTCCCTTTATGTAAATTAAAAGAAATATTTTATAATATATTAAGTACAATTCATTAGCTAATTTACACTTTAATTACAGTTGGGTATGGAAGGTTTTATTTCGAAATGATTTAAAAAGTGACACAGGTGACGTTTCCTTGTATTTGTTTTATATCTGTCGGAGTAACAACTCAAAGGGAATGACAAGCGGTTTAAGCTGAAAACAGTGCATTTTATAATCCATTTCAAATAAAACGCAGTGTTTCCATTTTGGTCAGCTATCTGGGGTGAGATTTTCAATTTGAGACAAATGCACACGCATTTACATGTATGTAACAATTTTTTACCTTGTACTGTAAATAGTGTGTAGGGTTTGCAAACTACCGAAGCGCGTTTGATGTAGCTAATTTTAGGTTTATAATGGAATAATATGGATTTGCCATAAGATTTCCCGCGTGAGCGTGAGCGTCACGCGACATGCGTGAGGCGGTAACCCTGAAAACATATGTTTTTTTTATTGTTTCACCTGAGTTGATTTGTATAAAAATAACTTTATTTACAGTTGTTAAATAACGTGAACTTTGACGAACATGAAGTCGCCAATAAATTGCGTCTATTTATAACATTTTATGAAATACTGCGTTTGAAAACTCTGTTAGGGACATTACGGCCTTTTGGTTGAGTGTTACATTCACTGATGTTATTAACACTAATGGCACATAAGATACAGCACACACCGACGTATGTCTCGCTTGGAGGTTAAAGGAGTTTGACGTTCTCATTGACGTGGGAAACGGTGGTTCTAGCGTCAACTGGGCAGCTGTGCCTCTACCACGCACATTGTGTATAGGCAGCAATGCATATATATATATATATATATGCTGATTTAGCGAATGTGATTTGTTTTTTAATTTGCTACTATAACTATGTAACCAATTTGCTATCGCCACACCTCGTCAGAGTGTGTAATGAAAAAATCACACAATGCAGAAAAACCATTTAAATATACTATATATGAAGTACTGAGACCTCAACTGAAGCTTTGAAGAAAATAAAATGTTTTACTTTTTATAAATAGGCCATTGTATAATTAGGCTGTAGACCCGTGGTGTTACCGGTATAGTGCAAATCCGTATCGTGGTGCACAGTCACACCGGTGATGACTATGACACTAATCTACCGCCTACCCTTAGTTTGAGTCTCTCTGATTAATTGTCAGTTCATACATCAGTCTATCTTCCAGACGCTTACTGTGGTAAGCAGGTGGGCCTGGAGCCCGTCTCACACACACATTGGACGGGATGCTAGTCTACCATTTGGCACAGATATACCCGCAGACACACGCTATCATGCAGAGGTGGGAAGTTCAGGTCCAAAACTTTCAAATCCAGACCATGATTTTGTTTCAACCAACCATTTGAGTTGTGACTGCGGCCCTTTATACTCAACTAGTAGGTTGAAACAAAATCTTGGTCTGGATTTTTACTCTCTTGACCTGAAATTTTTACCTCTGCTATCATGCGCTATGGGCATTTAAAATGATGAAAATTAGTCCAACTGCAAGTGTTGAGGCTTATGAAGGAAAGTGGAGATCATGGATACAGGAGAAACATTGCTCTGTATGTACTGTAATATACAGAAATATTGTTCAGCCATTATAAATAAAATATTAATAACCAGTGCTCTCACTTTGAGTACTTGCTCCTGTCTGATTGTAACTAGAAAATCCTCTTTGTACAAAGCCTTTGGCCCCTCAGCCTTTGGCCCCTGGGCACACAAAACGTGCAGCAGTTACATGTGAAAGGTCAGGCAAGCTTTCCGGGCCGGGTCCCGTGCGCTGTCCCTTTAAGAGCTGCTCGCATCGTCGCGCCGCGGTAAAGCCGGCCAGGCGGGCCGTTGCGTGACTGCAGCAGACTGGGCTCTGACCTCAGAGAAGTGGTTATGAAAACGATCTGTCGATCAGAGGAGCAGGGGAGACCAGGCCGGCACAAATGAGCTGGTTTCCTCTGCGCCGCACAGTCAGGGTAGTCCTGTCCCCAAGGGAGGAAACACATCCGCTCCACACGCGCACACAGACACACACACACACACAGATACAGACACAAAAACACACACACACATACAGACACACACACGCACACACACATACAGACACAAAAACAGAAAAACACGCACACACACATACACATACAGACACAAAAACAGACACACACACACTCAGAAACATACAGATACAGAGACACACAGATACCCAGACACACACACACACATAAAATCACATGGACTCACGAGCATGCAAACACACTTAGGAAAGATACACACTCCAGAAGCCACTGAGATACGAGCATGCAGACACACACAGGCATTTCTCGGAATACATGGCCTACGTTTATAAAAGGCCTGTGTTTATGCAAGGCCTGCATTTCCTGTCATTAATCTCAGGTAAAGCTGAAGAGCCGTGCCAGGTCAGAAGGTAGCAGAAGGTCCCCTTGTATGATTTCGTAATATCTACGGCGCATTGGTCACGCACGCCCTGTCATGTGACCAGATGATTATTCACTGCAGGGATCATAAACATCAAGCTTTGCCGGTACGACTAGATACTTCTGCTGATTATCTCCCAGCAGAGCTGGGCATATCCCACCCAGCAGCTTACATTCATACACAGGGGGCTCAGATCCTCAGGGTGGGGGGGCTGCTGTACTGCAGGGCCTTGTGGGACAAGAGTATGTGGGAGGGGGAGGGACTGCCAAATGAGATCCCCCAGCGGCCCCTCTGCAGTCTCTCGGCCCCCCCATTGCGAGGACGTGCGTACAGGTGACAAGGTGACGTTCATGAAGGTTGCTCACAGCCTCGCTGCTCATAGACATTTATTTACCTTCCTCTGTCAGCTGTTTGCATAATATTTTGTTTGGATATAATCTGCTTTACGCCCCCTGATCCGCCAGGGCTGTTATCGTTGAAGCTCACACGTCTAGCAGCTACCGGGGAGACACGCGGCACCGCTGAGGACAGCACGCGCGCATCGGTGGCCGCCGGGTGCATGGATGCGGGCGTCGCTGAGGAGGATGCGGCTGTAGTTTTTCCGGGATGCGCGGGCCCCAGAATATACCCCTCCAGTCTGCGCCCGCTGTCTCTGACCCAGATAGGCTTCTTTAGGGTGGGGGGCGGCGCTGGCTGGCTGAAATTTGCTGCTGTGGTTTCGTAAGCTTGCACGCCAGCCGCCCACCTTGCTACGAAACAGACGCGGTTATCAGAAAGTCGCCGGAGAACAGGCCCCTTTGATCCGGCACTCGGGGCCAAATGGCTGCCGTGTGCGCTTTGATTACCTATAATGCCTCGTATGTGATACCTGCCCAGGCGCTGACGCAGGGCCGTCGTTTTTACGCTGGGGGATTTTAGGGCTGCAGATTTTTCTCTGCCATTTTTGTTTGATCTTGAAATTGCCCCATCATCTATTTTCAATTCTACAGTGAAATTTTTCCTTCTACATGCTTCTCAAAATCCAGCCCATTGGACTTTTAACTATGATTTGTTATTATAATAATAATAATGATTAATAATGATTGACGTAGTAGTAGTTATTGCATTTGGCCCATCCAGACGTACGGAGAAGACAGCTGCGTGAAGGTATATTACTCGCACTTTCATCAGCTGTGCTCTTCCATATGCCGGAAAAATCTAGCGTGAAACCTGTGTGAAAGCCTCTTTGTAAAGGACAGTCGCACAGAGGAGCTCTCGTCTGCCACACTGTCTCCCCAGGGGCTGAAATCGTCACAAATGCAGCAAGCAACGACATCAAGGAGCGAAATGATACAGCTGACGCAAAGAGCACGGGTGCAGCTCACTCCCGATCGCGGTGTCCCTCCGCCTCCCCGTGGCTCACGCTCCGCTCTTTGCAGGAATGTTTCCCTTCCCTGAAATATCGGCTCCTGCGTTTCTCACTTGCACTTATTACTAATTTAGCGACAATTCAATGAAGAAAAAACACTTATTTTTGGTGTACCGATGAAGGTTTCAAATGTAAGATGACAACAAGCTAATGTTGCCTATATAATGCAGATTTCAATAATTGAAATGCAATTAAACATGGTGTTAAATATACTGTCTGGATGAGCATTGTCAGCAAGCAGGATAGCGTGAAAGCCAGCGGACTCATTCGCCGCCACCATCGCCGTGTCATGCAAAGTCTTCCACGCTCATCCTGGACAGTATTTTCCTCCCTACCGACATCAGCACTTTGCCTGCTTCTTGTAATATGTCATAAAGAAATTTTGATTGCAAAGTGAGTGAAATAGGGAGCTTTGCCCTCTCAGACCTCTTGTTTCACTTAAAACACCGGATTTGCGTGTGGTTACGATTTGCATGAAGGGGGTTACGTTTCGTTATTACGCAGCAGGCTTGCAGGATGAATATGGCTTTTCTCCCTGTAGATCGCTGGCTTCCTCTCCTTTGTGAACAAAACAGCAGGCGCGTGTGCCAATGAGCAGTTAGTTAAGAAAAACAACAGCAAACGAGCCTTTAGCAGAACGCTGGCGGGCTGCCAGCTGCCGTATCGAGTTGGCTTAGGAGAGTGATGTAAAAACACTTGACAGCACACAAATAATACAGTATTATACTATTTCATATGTATTAATTAACCACAAACTCTTATTTTAGTTACATACCGTTCTCATGTTGATTCTTCATTAATGAGTCGTGATGAATCTTGTATCTCAAGCAGTTATTATATTTGTTACTATATCTGTTAACTCTGTAAATCTTTGTGAACTACTGAAGGAACAAGGCATGAATAACACAAGTGAAATACTGCTCTCATGTTTGTTCATCACTAATGAATCATGACACATCTTATATTTCAAACTATATTTGTTCATGATTTGTACTTCAGTTATTCAGTTATTACTAAGTACTCCTGCCCCGTCAAGTAGTGTTACCAAAATATTAAAAAATCCAGAAAGGTCTGTGAAATGTCAGGTTCTGGGCAGTTTCTGGGCATGTGGTTACAAGGCTGTTCGCTGAGTGAAAGTTGACTGTCTCATTTCGGTATCAAACCATGTTGGACTCTCTAACCTGTAAGTGAAGTCAGCTTGCACAATTTTGACTTTACATAGCTTTGATGACCTCTCCGTGTGTGTGTGTGTGTGTGTGAGAGAGAGAGAGTGTGTGTGAGTGTGTGTGTGTGTGTGTTCTGTCCTGTTAGTGTCACGAGCAGCAACACCAATCAGTGTAAAGCTGCCAGGGAATCCCCCTTTACCCATAGGATGTGATCCCGGCCAGGATAGGTGGTGCGATGAGGCGGCCTGTGATTGGCCAGGGAGAGACCATGTGAGCGTGTTCAGTATGGTGCACAAACAGGCACGTTTCACATTTTCACGTATGTGTAGGTGAAAATTTATGTATGCATCTATTTGTTTGATTGCTGCTTGTTGCTATCTGTCTGTTTGTCTGTCTGTTTGTCCATCTGACCGTCTGTCTATCTGTCTGTCTATCTGTTTGTCTGTCTGTCTGTCTTTCTATCTATGTTTGTCTATATGAAGTCCTTGTACTCCCTCCGCTTTCCAGTAAATTTCAGCTTCAGCTCACAGTGGCCTGTGTGCAATGGCTGAAACCACAGAAGTGCATGCTGGGAACTCTCAAAAGCAGAAACAGAGATGCAGACGGGCTACGGTTTACCGCAGACGCTGTGCTGCAGGAACTCCTAAAGGCAGGAGCCGAAGTGTGAATGTATCGCTTTCCACCGCTGGTCATTGACCGATCAGAACTGTACTGACTGATGACTTGAAACGCGACTATGTGGGACCAGCATCCATCAGCCACCACCCTTCATGTTGCGAGTTAGTGTCTGTAACCACCATGGTTCCTGCCTCCTAGTGCAAACAAGCGAAGATCCCCACTCAGCTGACATTGTTTTACACTGATGGTTTTCAGATGACACAAGCACAAATAAAAATTATGCAGCCCCTGGGAATCACAGGCAGCAGGCTGTACTTTTCCTATCAGCAGAAATATAACTGCAAGTTTCATGGGGGCACCGGGCCGGTACCTCTGTCAGACTCTTGTTTTCACATTTAAGCTATGTGAGAGTGACTTCTCTGCCAGTGGACACAGTGGTTGCACAGGGACAGTGGTCCCCCACCGGGGACTCTCAGTCTGTCAGAGAGTGAGAGTGACTGGCTGTGGATGTTCCTCTGCCAGTGAACACAGTGGTTGCGCAGGGACAGTGGTCCCCC
>JAODKC010000406.1:0-12570 GCA_026777985.1 Mormyrops attenuatus
TTGCAATGTCTATACTTTGATGTCAAATTACAAACTTAACAAAAATCTGACATATTTACAATATACATTAAAATAAACATGAGTGTAATGGCAAAACAAATATAGAAGAAATAATTTATTTGCCATGAATTAGGTTTATGATATTTGAAGAAATGTCTGATCCTGCCCCAGTCAGTGATCCCTACCCCTAGGCCCCAGAGGGTTAAATCCCATGTTCCCCGATCCTGCGTGTTCTTCTCTTGCTTCCCCGGTCCGTGCACCCCGCTGTGTCACGACAGCATGACAGACCTCGAAAAGAAGGCACCCGACCTCACGGAAGAGGAGTACCTCGTCATCACAGATGAGGTGATTTATTGGCTGCGGCAGCCCGAGGTGCGAGAAGATCCCGAGGCTTGGTTCTAACCAACCGGAGCAGGGACATTTTAGAAGAAATGTCCCTGCCCGGAGATGCGCACCTGGCAGACAACGTGCGCAAAAACCTCCGGCGGTTTAGAGGAGTGGCAGCTGCAAAGATGATGCGGCAGGTGGCTATCGACAGCGGGATACCCTACGGTCAGCTGTCCGAAACACCCCAGAGCTCGCCGAAAGTGGGGGAAGGAAGAAAAAGCAGAGTGTCCAAAGGCAGGAAGACACACCGGGGGTTTTCCTAGGGGCTACCTTGGTCTCCGCTACTTCCCCTGCCCGGTTTCGGGGGGAGCTCCTCCCAATTTTGAACCTGGCAGTGTTCAGCCCTGATGTCACCACCGCCACTTCGCAAAAGCAGGTGCCCAGCGCCCGCATCGCTGCCGCTTCCTTACCAGCACCGGCAGCTCACCTCTTTCCAGGGACATGCCTGGCTCTTAACCCTCTGGGGTCGAGTACATCGTCGGCGATGCAGCGTACTTTTTACATCTATTTCAGTTTATATCTCGCTGAAATCTTATTGCAGAATCATGAAAAAAACACTGGCTAAATCTGTAATCTTTCTTCTTTTCAAAACGTCCATTGTCAGAAGAATTAACGTTTTTAAAATTAGGCTATGCCCCAGTCAGTGAAAGTGTGTTTCCTACCCCTAGGCCCCAGAGGGTTAAAGGGGCCAGGTCGGTTGGGGATGCTATCCCGCGAGTCCCCAAGATCCCTAAACAGGCGACACCTGCTGCTAAGGCGCAAACCCCTGCTCCGCCCTCCGTGATTCCTGAACCTCCAGAGGTTCCTGCTCCAGTGCCTGCTCTGCCCCCAGAGGTTCCTGGTCCGCCCGTTCCTGCTCTGCCCCCAGAGGTTCCTGCTCCACCTGTTCCTGCTCCTGATCCTGTGATTCCAGCTCCTGATCCCGTGATTCTGGCTCCTGATCTCGTGCCTCTGACTCCAGTTCCCCCAATTCCGGCTCCAGTCCCCCTGGTTCCTGACCCTCCGGCTGCAGTCCCCCCGTTTCCTGACCCTCTGGCTCCTGACCATACTCCCGCACCACCAGCTCCCATGACCCCAGTCCCTGTCCCCGAGGAGGTCCTGAACTGCCCGACCACCGCTCCTTCCCCCTTGGGGGAGGAGGAGCTCGAATGGGACCCCTCTGGGATTTCCCTGATGGCTCAGGGGGAGTGACTCCTCCGCCACCACCATAGCAGGGCAGATCCCAGCCGGGTCCCCGCCTCTCAGTCTCCCTGCCCCCTGGCTCACCTTTGGTCCCCCTGACTCCTGTTCGGCGGTCGCCTACGGGTCTTCCGGCTCCGGCTCGGCAGTCGCCTGCGGTCCCCCTGGCTTTAGCTTGGCAGTTGCCTTCGGCTCTACCTGCAGCACCTCGCTGGCCGGCTGCAGTTCCGCCTCCGATGCCTCGTCGGTCAACTGCGGGTCCCCCACCTTCGACTTGTTGGTTGCCGGCTGTGGCTGCGCCTTCGCCTGCCGCAGCTTCTGCTCCCTCCTCCCCTCCACCAGTGTCCCCTTTACCTTCTTCCTCACTTCCCCCGTTGGTCCCTCTGCCTTCCTCCTCGCCTTCGGTGTTTCCTCCAGCTCCTCCCTCGCACTCGCAGAGGGTCCCTCCGGCTCCGACCTTGCGGTCGCCTGCTGCCCCTACGGCTTCTGCCTCTCAACCGCTGGCGTTCCCTTGGGCTCCCCGTTTCCTCCATCCTTTGCCTTCCTACCTCCTGGTTTTGGGCCCCCTGTGTCTGCTTCTCATCCCTCTGTTTCTCCTGTGTTCACTGCTGGTCCCTTCTTTTCTCCTGATGGTATTTCCACTGTGCCTCCTTTCTTGGTACACCTGTGCCTGTCTGAATTCCCCGTAGTTTGTCGGTGGATGTCAGGCTAGTTGTCCCTGTGCCTGTTCTGTGTGTCGGTCTTGTTCCTGGTGCCCCGTTATTGCTCTTGGTTATTGCTCTCCAGCAATGAAGTCTTCACTTTGGTTGGTCACACTGGAACTAATGACATAAAGTCCCGAAGAGGAGCTTCATTTCTATGTGTGAAAAGCTAAAACAAAATGTCGGACTCTAATTGTCTCTGGTCCCTTACCAATTCTCTATAGAGGGGATGTAGCCTATAGCAGGCTACTCTCCCTCAACCGCTGGTTAGAGACTTGGTGTGCATCTCAAAACATTGCCTTTATCGATAACTGGGACCTTTTTTGGGGAACGGCCTGGTTTTTATAAACGGGACGGTCTTCATCCTAACTGAAGAGGATCATTTATGTTATCCCAAAACATGGCATGTAAATTACCTGCCTGACTGTGAGCACCAGCCAGGTCTCAGCCTTGTGATCTTAAATCGAAGGCTGTTTATTCTCTCACCTTTAGATCAGGTTCAGCCTTGACCCGGGTGCTCCTTAACATGGGATCCCCTAAATCTAGCAACTATTTAGAAACAGAGTTGAGTGAGCATAGAAAGAATATTGTAAGTATTATTAGACCAAGACTTAGACCTAAACGTTCCACTGGGGGAACCTGTGTGTCACGCCCAGCCCCGGTCACTCTCCTGTGGACCACGCCTCCTCGTTAACCCCATGTGGAATCCTCCCGTTTACCAGCTGTTGTCCGTTTCCTGCTCGTCACCTCCTGTATGTAGTCTACGTTCTGTTCAGTCCTGTCAGATCCTTCATTAACGTTTCCAGCTGTTGGTCGATGTTCCTGTGTTCGCCTCCCGTATGCTCCCCTGTCTACCCTGAATAAACCCCGTTTCCCCGTATCCTGGACTCGCTCGCCTCCTTCACCCGCTCGCCGGCCACAGATCGTGACACTGTGTGGATAACTTAATATCAATCCCATTAATAAAATTGAATGAGTCACAGCATAAAACCATCATAAAATGCGTACTATTGAATGTTCACTCTTTAGGAAGTAAATCACTTCTCATTAATTATATGGTGCTGGACACTGGTGTAGTTCAGTTTTTTAACTGAAACCAGGTTCAGACCCACAGATACTATGCCTCTTGTTGAAGTTTAGTTTTGTTTAGTTTTGTTTTTTGTAGTTGGTTTAGTTTTGTACAGAAACCACAATGTGCTGGGCGTGGGAGCGGCCTGTATGGACGTAAATCTGTGCCATCCCAATTTGAATTTTATATGCCACTGAAATTCTAACATTAAATATTTATGCATTGGAAATATGTGTTGGAAATTCGATGGTCCAAATTCACATGCAAAAATATGAGGTTAAAAATACAAAGACAACATTTCGAAGCTGCTCCAAATCGATGGTCCGAATTCACATGCAAAAAATACGAGTTATACTTCCGGGATACCAAGGCTATGCAATCGAATCTGTGGGTACGTTCAACGTGATGCAACCGCTTACAGCGCTGGCTTAAAGCAATGCATTCAGGTCCCGACGTTTGTATCCCAGGAAGTTCTGATGCGTTATTTATCTTCTCAGTTGATCGCCACAGCCCCAGTATGTTTCCCAGAGTAACAGTTATTAGTAGTTATACTGGTGAACCAGTGATACAGCCTGCAGTATTCCCACCAAACAACAGTATTTTAGGAATAGAATTATCATTACTATTAATCATTAGGCTTTATGACATCTAAATTTATTAGTTTATTGAAGTATTAGCACCTGTCATTGCTTTGCCTTGTCACAAAATATACAGGACGAAGTAGAAATAGAGGCAAAATGCAAACAATTGAATATTCTACAAACATTTAAAGAGTTATCACAGTCCTCTGACTATGTGTATGCTTGCAAGTGACAAAGTTAATTGCTAAAGCCTAAATACATTCTGACCTCAAGCTTGTTTTGTAGAACTTGCAGCTGCATAATTCCCGTATTGTTCTCTTACACCCAGCCATACTGACCAAGTACTTTTTTGGCAAATAAATGACTCTAAAACTTTGGTATGGTAATTTTGCCATAAATTTGTTGAATTGCTGTAGATGAAAAGTATGTGGCATACCCTGAGAACAGCGACCTGACATATGCTGGCCTACATAACGGTTATGGGACTTGCCGCTTCCAGTGAACAGCCTGACCAGACATTCTATTCTTATAGGGACTATATTTTTAAAAGCACAATGGAACATTATTAAATGCTAAGTGAAGTTATTTTCTTCAGAAAAAATAACCATAACTAGTTTATTCTATTACTATTTTTGTTCGTTAGCCGTGGTAACTGCACACTTCGTTGTGGTTCATCCCTTACTTATTAACATTTTTCTTCGAGGTTTTAATGACGAAAAGGTCCACTGTGTTTTGAGTGAAGCAGAGAGGCTAGCATACAACCGTTTAATCTAAAATTATTCAATCATGATTGTTCATAAACTCTCACAAAAAAATGCAACAAAAACATGGAAGAAAGAAAATTACCAACCTTTATGAATTGTTCTCTCTCTTCTTCCCTTTGTTTTTAAGTTTTATTTCTCTTTCTCTTCTCTTCAGTCAGCGCCTGTGGAAAATTCTTGGACTGATCTCGCGACGGATTTGAATAATACAGGTGCGCAAAACATAGCGCGAACGTGCGCCTCAGATTCTTTGCGCATCACCTGCTGCGCATCTGCTAAGCGACTGTATCATACGTACACAGATAGGCGAATGCGTGCCAGATCTTTGGAGCGTATACAGACCAACAGTATCATTTAGAACTCTGAACAGATTCTGGTGCAGACTCTCCTGCCCGGATGCCACCGGTGCCCGGATTTAAGGAGACGCAGGCGGATCTGGCCCAGAATCACTTGCTATGTGGGTGTAGACCTCAATATACATGTGGACATAGAGACTAATGCCACCAGCAAAAGTTTCCTGTCCCTCCTGGACTCCGTTGAATGTCACCAACACGTAACAGGATTAACGCATGTTCGCAACCATACACTAGACTTGATTATTACTCACGAAATTTCTGCTCATCATGTATCTGTCTGTCCATTGAATAGTATCTCTGACCATTTTTTAATCACCTTCGTGACTGAGCCACTCTCTTTGACTATGGCAGAGAAGATTATTAGGACACGTCACCTAAATGATAGAAATTCCTTACGATTTATTAATGCAGTAAGTAATGTGAACTTCATGTCTAGTACAGATGTCAATGAAGTCACCCATGACTTTGATACAGTAGTTAGGCAGATCTTAGATGAAACAGCTCCTTTGAAAAATAAAGTGGTAAAAACCACCAGACACGCCCCATGGTTTAATGATCACACATGCTCTTGCAAGCAGAAGTGCTGCAGATTGAAGCACATGGAAATCCACAGGCCAAGAAGTCTTCAAGTTGGCATCGTCTGACAGCCTGCAACAATACAAACTAGCCCTTTATAGGGCACATTCAGCCTACAATTCTAAGCTCATTGATTGCAATAAAAATTACCCTTGCTACCTTTTTAAAACAATAGCTTATCTAACAGATAACGCTGAACTTCTGCTACTGAGTAATTTCAGTAGTCAACATCTTATGAACTTCTTCAGTGATAAAATGACAAACATTAGACTTCAAACATGTTCCAATGGCTCACAATTAACTTCAATGCAAACGGATCATGGACACACTCCTAATGATTTTTAATTAATTAATGAATAAGAGCTAAAGAGATTCAAGAACTTTATTGTCATTCCATACATGTTCGCACATGCCATGGAGCGAAATTACGTACTCAGGTCTCGGATAAGCCACAGAGCTAGTCACGCACACTTTTAAATATAAGGATGAAAATTAAATATAAAGGTATTGGAGTATAACGTATGGAGTATAAATTAGCAATATGTACAGTGTCCAATACGCAGAAGTAGACATGGATGCAACATAAAACGGATCCAGGTGATTTACTATATAATAGTAATAACTTAGTTACTGTGTTATATGAGCATTGCACATATGGGCTTATTGCACGTGTTAATATCACTTCGGTTGGTGGAGATAATAATTTAAATGGGGAACATTGCACATATGAGTGTATTGCACATGTTATATGTCACTTCGGTCTGCTGGAGGGTTATAGTCTATTATCCTTTTTTTTGTGTGCTGGGTGGGTGAGGTCCCTCATAATGCAAGAAGCCCCTCTCTTGCATCTGGTGGTGTAAATGTCGGTGGTGGTGGGTAAGTTGCTCCCCACCACCCTCTGAGCTGCCTTCACCACCTTGTGCAGCCCTTTCTTTTCTGCAGCCGTACAGCCGGCGTGCCATACTGTGATGCAGAAAGAGAGAGTGCTCTTCACCGCACACCTGTAGAAGGAGTTCAGGACTGTTCTCCTGAGTCCATCTTGCCTCAGCTTCCTGCGGAAATAGAGGCATTTTTGGGCTTTCCTGATAAGTGAGGATGTGTTTATAGTCCAAGTGAAAAAACTATTATAATTAAGATCAAACCAACTACTTGTCCACTGGACCCAATTCCCACTAAACTTCATAAAGAATCCTTGGAAGTTCTGACAAGACCTATAACTGCCATACTGAACGCGTCCCTTTTATCAGACGACGTCCCTGACCAGCTTAAAGTAGCAGTAAATCAGGCCACTGCTGAAGAAGCCAAGTTTAGATCCACATGAGCTCAGCAATTACAGACCTATCTCTAATGTACCATTTCTGTCAAAAGTTCTGGGGAAGATAATTGCTGCTCAACTTCACTCATACTTGGAGAGATACAACATACTAGATTGTTTAGCTAACGTCTAATCACTAAATGCTCAGAAAACTGAGGTTCTGTTGTTTGGAGGCAGGTCTGCAGATAGGAATTTTATAATCTCCACACTCCACTCTAAAGGGCTGAACTTTTCCCTTAGCAGCTCAGCCCATAACCTAGGTGTCATATTAGATACAAGCCACTCATTTAAATCACATGTAAATGCAGTATCGAAGGCGCGATTCCTACTGCTATGCCAAACCGCCAAACTGCGATGATTTCTTACTATTCAACACACAGAGAAATTGATACATGCCTTTGTATACAGTAGGTTAGAGTACTGTAATGCTCTGTTATCTGGGAGCACACAATGCACACTAAATACCTTGCAGCGTATTTAAAATAGAGCAGCTCGAATTGTCACCAGGAGCAGGAAGCTTGAACACATAACCCCTGTTCTTAGTTCCCTGCATTGGCTTCCCATTAGGTTTAGAGCTGACTCTAGAGTTCTCCTACTTACATACAGCTCACTTGATGGTCACTTGATGGCATCTTCCGATTCATGAGAAACTGTTGGATAAATTGATGGTCATCTCTGGCATTAGAAAGTCGCTTCTGGCCTTTACCTGGCTGGATTCTGGTCATTCCCAGTGTCTCCTGCTTCACCTAATTCTTGTGTACTGCTGTCTTAGAAATTTTGAAGCCAGAAACATTCTGCTGCTCAGCGTAGCCTTCTGGCAGCAGAACCACTATTAAACCAAGATTTAAAATTGCAGATTTGTTTAAAAATATAGAGTGGTCTCTTAATTTTTTCTGCAGCTGTATAAGGCACTTAAATGTCTAGCTCCTGCCTACCTGACAGAATTACTTCAAGTTTCCTTGTCATTCCACATATAAATAAAGTGAGAGTGGGCAGTAAAGCATTCTGCTATTGTGGAATGGTTTACTAGCCTATGTTTGGGATGCCAATTCGGTCTTTAAATCTCGACTGAAGACCCATTATTTCAGTTTAGCTTACCCTCAATCTAACACACCGTAACTATGGCTGCTGGTGCTGCTGTACATGTCATTTTTTATCTACTATGCTTGTCCGTTTATGTGTCAATGCATGTTCTGACCATCCATGCTCTCTGCCTTCCCATACGTCCGGATGGTGCCCGGTGTGGGCACCATCTGAACTGGAGTCCTGGTTCAGTCCCATGGAGGGGTGACATTGCAAATTGGACCTACGAACTGTAACATTGTGGGTGCAGCCTTCATGGCCACCTGACACAGGCCAGCATGGAGAACAGACTTATTGATGGATTTTGCCCACCCTACATAGACCAACGTGGATAATGGACTCATTGATGGACTTTGTCTTGATCCTTAATCACAGCTTACACCTAGCTTTTAGCAAGCAAGTCCAGTCTTTTCTGTTTTCTTTAATGTTATTATGCCCAGGGGGGCTTGGGCAGCCAGTTGACCTTGGACCCCAAGAGGTTTTTTGTTCTCCTTATTTGAGAGTTTTTAGTTCCTCTCCTGCGTTGTCACCTGGATTTTTTTATTATTATTTATTTATTTCCTTCCTTTTTCCCGTTCTGTATTTCTCTCTAATGATGTTTAATGTATCACAACACATCCACGTAAAGCACTTTGGGGCGACTCTGTTGTGATTTATTAATGCTCTGGTGGAGGATGGATGTGAGGTGGATGGGGACTTAGACTTTCCCCTGCACCATGTGACTGACCTACCAGATGAGGAGGCAGCTGCTCGTGACTACTTTGCAGCATCCTATTTTGGATAATTAGGCCATCAGATTTAGGCCTACTACAATATATCGCATACAATCCTCTGAATTCTGTATTAAAACTAATACTAACTGACAACTAATTTCAATTGTGAGGACACAAAATAAAATATGGTTACATAACTGACAGCAAGTTCAAATGTATATGTAAGTAAGTAGGGTACATGTACATGTGATTACAAAACTTGAAATTATATCTTTGTTGGGACTATAGTTTTCCCTATAGTTTTCTATAGGGAAAACTCTAATCCCAACATGATGACCCCAACCCCTACCCAGCGTTAATCTTACCCATACCTAACCAAACAAAATACGACACTTTTCGCATTTTTAGTTTTTTGATTGCATTCACAGATCTTTGTGGGGACCTGAGAAATGGTCCCCACAATGTCAAAATTATAGGATTTTATTACATTGTGGGGGACATTTAGTCCCCATAATGTAGTATAAACATAATCCACACACACATAAACACTGGCCACTTTATTATACACACTTTGCTAATACCGGGATGGAACCCCTTTCGCCATCAGAATTGCCTTAATTCATGGCATAGATTCAACAAGGTGCTTGAAACATTCCACAGAGACTTGGTCCATGTTGACCTTCATGTTGATAGCATCATGCAGTTGCTGCAGATTTGTCAGCTACACCTTCATGATGTGAATTTCTGTTTCTACTACATCCTATAGGTGCTCTATTGGATTGAGATCTGGTGATTGTGGAGGCCATTTGAGTACAATGAACTCAGTGTCACGTTCAAGAAACCAGTCTGAAATTATATGAAATTTGTGAGGTGTCATGTCATCCTGCTGGAGCTACCCATTAGAAGTTGGGTACACTGAGATTATAAGGGGTGGATATTGTCACTAACAATACTCAGGTAGGCTGTGGCATTTAACTGATGCTCAAATGGTACTAAGGGGCCCAACCCCCCCCCCCCCCACCATCACCTTTACACTACCAACACCTGTCTGAATAGAATAGCATATAAACATCACAGCGGGCCCCTTCTCCTTCATGGCTTTTCATTGTCCCACGTCACTCAGAGACCACCGATAGACAATATACCTCAGTTATATACAAACTATACAGGCTTAATAAACAGAACTTGCTTTAAAAACCTAACCTAAGCACCCTACATAATCATACTTAAAATTTAAAACATCCATTTTCCCTATACAAGCCTATCTTAATAACCTTGGAAGCAAATTCCGATCGAATATTTCCCAACAACCTCAGAGATAAACCTTGATTGGGGTCATACAGCCCATGCTTATGCTATTCTAAATAAACAAACAAATAAGTAAATAAATTCAACAATAGTCTCGACAATACATAAATAAAATACATTAAAAACACATCTGTATATTATCTTTTTGATTACAATAAAACCCAGGGAAAGCCCATAAACCAGCCTTCCACTCATATTAATCTTTGTTCTTTCCCTACACTCCGTCGCTTTAGCCACATCCAGCAACTTGCTTCCTCTGCCCAACTAATCAGCTTTTTACCCACTAGCTTTACTTGGCTTTTTGAAAAGCCAAACTCAAAGTAGCATGGTCATGGACCTAAGCTACAAAGTCGCAACACCCAACCTCAACTGTCCTCAACATGCTTCCCAACCTCTCTGGGCAGCAAACCTGGTTTTCTTCCTTTCATGTGCCTCCTCAGTTACCTCCTCCCATGTGACTGTTAACGATATGTTTAATATCTGACCACGGGATCATGTCAAGCTGTAGGTGGGTTATAACTATCACTCTTGGGACTATGAGTCTTACATTTAGGTTTACACTGGGTTTACAACATTTCCACACTAGATTGACCTGCACTTCACTTATGCAGGCCAGCAGAGGCACCCTTCCCCCTTCCTTAAAGAATACCTGCTTCACAGCATTTATCGGTTTCTGTGTATTTACTGCTTTCCTTTTTTTCCTCAAAGGCCGTAGCTAAACATGCCAACACTTTGTCATGCCCCCAAGTATATCTGCCCTGACACACCATCATGATTTTTGGAGATGGAAGTACATTATAAACTCCTCCAATGAGGCACTTCACTCTATCTGACTCTATAGCCCATAGATCTCCCCAATTCAACTTCCTTTTTCTCCCAGGCTTTCCCAACTACCGCCATTTGCCGACACTCTCCCTCCCCTACCGTACTCCAGAAGGGCTTTCTCACTTGCCTACCTAAACCCAGCCTACTATATTGCACATGCCCCACTATTTTTTAAAATCTCAAGTCCGCTTCTGCTTGCATCACCACTATCGCTGGATCCCATTTACCTCCTGCTTTCTCCAAACCATCAGCTTGCCTTACTATACTGTATCTTTTGACTGTGACAAAGTTAACTGCAGCCCTTTATTTTGTGCACTTAAACTCCTCTGCTAGGCTATGCATTGGCAACTCCTAGAGCCCCTTTAAATACAATGAATTTTTGCTTAACCACTTGGGAACCCCAAACCACTTACTTATTTACCACTTTCACACTTCTCCACTTGAGAAGTGGGAACATTGTAAATTGTGAAAGGTCACATAATATAATACTTAATTTCATTAAGAACTTGCTGCTTTACTTCTTGTACCTGCTGCCTATTGTTTAATGTTGCTCTGTACCATCTGCTGAGGCTCTTAACTTACTTATCCATTATTGCTGGGATCATTCTTCATCCAACTGGAACCTCCTATCTACCAACTTACCTATGACAATGGAAATACTTTGACATGAACTAGGCTTAGCTTCCATTCTAGCCCATTTCTAAGTATCATTAATCTTCCCAGATGACCTCTTTGTACATGGGATGGTAGTTGTAATGGTAGTCAGATCATCCATAAATGCCCTAAAAGGTGGCAGGCAGAGCTCCCTCTCACACCCATTTCAAAGCCCTAATAATATAGCCATAGTTAATGACAATGGAGAGACAGAGCCCCCATCTATAATCAGGGTGGATTAATTTTCAGGCCAAAATGGTAATATAGAGCAAGACAGTAATGTAAATCTCAAACCTTTATTTAAACAAGTGCCAGGTATAACTTTAATTTTAACTTTTAAGGTATGGTCCGTACAGATGACACTGCAGTTGTGACCCGCTGGGCCGGCTACTTTGAGCAGTTGTTTAAAGCTGACCAACCAGCTAGGATGTTGGACATCTCTGGGTCTACTACAGTGGCCCTGAAGGTCAAAACACAACAACATTTCAGAAAACACAACAACACTTCAAAAAAACCACAACGACATTTCAGAACACACAACGACATTTCAAAAAACACAACGACATTTCAAAAACAGCATTTCAAAAAACTCAACATTTCTAAAACACATTTAAAAAAACACATTGCAAAAAACACAAAACATAACGACAATAAAGAAAACACAACGACATTTCAAAAAACACAACGACATTAGAGAAAACACAACGACATTTCAAAAAACGGAAAGGGTAGGACCACACTTCTTGTTCGTGATTGGACAGTACCCTTGGAGTGACATGGTGAATTTATTTTGTACTTTCTCTGTATACCTCACTTACAGTAATCATGAGGAAAGTAAAAGGGCTAAAAGTATTTTAAATTTAGCAGATCAGAAAAAAGGGGCTGTTTTCAAAATTGTGCCTAAGCAATCGAAAAAATAAACTGTAATAGCTGTAACGAGTAACATAATGGAGACACGTTTTCCCTCGCCCGGACGCGGGTCACTGGGGCCCCCCCCTGGAGCCAGGCCTGGGGGTGGGGCTCGATGGCGAGCGCCTGGTGGCCAGGCCTGTACCCATGGGG
>JAODKC010000407.1:0-12563 GCA_026777985.1 Mormyrops attenuatus
TTCTGTTCGGTCGAGTTAAAGTCCGGGCTGCGTGTGATGATCATGTGATTTCTGGTACCGCCTCCATGGCGAGTTTGTATAATGTCATGTCCGGACTCACTTGTGGAGCTCACGTGTTTCCGGCCCTCTAGTGGAGTCCCCTGGTGGAGGTCTGCAGCCAGATACTCTTTTGAAATTAACACCCGGGGCAGCGCTCGTCGTCGCGGAGATGCGAACCTCAAGTTAAGACAAGTTATGCCCAAACTTATACCAAAACACGTTACGTGTCCAACCAGGGGGCCGAAAACATCGGATCGCTGTTACACGCAGTACAAACGGGGCTACAAAGCCGTTTCACAACCGGTGTTCTGTCGAGTTAGGCTAATGTAGTGCAAATCAGGGACTCACCCTGATTTGTGAAACTTTTCACAGGTCATATTTCATGAGTTATGATTGACTAAAGTACAGTAGTATTTATGGCGGATCAAGGTCTAACACCAGCTCACATACAGGAATGAAAAAGTAGAAACTTACCCCCGATCGTGATGGTCTGTACTGTAGATCCGTCTAGTAATCGACTTTCGCTCCATGATTGCGGCCGCCCTGCTCCCACCATCACCCTGGGCGGTGTGCATAGCCGGTTTGCAGGCGCTGATGCGAGCTCCTGCGGCGGATGATCACCCGGCCCCGAGGCCCGTACCTCCCGCGATCCCCCGATCCGGGCCTCGCTCTGGCTCCCCGTCGTCCACCAGCACGAACTCTTCGTCTTTAAGTTTTTCCCTGGGTTCTCCTGCTACTATAGTAATTATAATTTCTGCTGCTAATGTAACGTAATGGATCTGCCTCTAGTCTATGGGATGGTCACTATATTTATGTAGTTGCCTGTGGGCGGGGTGACAACATGCGATTCGCTTATAAGAACAAATACACTCCCCTGTACAGGAAGCAGATACCAAGAATGTGACCAGATACCATGCACAGATGTTAAGTCCACTGGTTCAGCCCTGTAGCGGTTTATTTATTCAGTATGGCGGATTTTTCGCTATCTGCTACCTTTTAATGGAAAATGCACTTTTTAAAAACTTTGGTTTAACGATTTTGGGGATTTTTTTAAGTATCGGAAACGGGCTTCCATACCCACTCTCAAGTAATGTTTGAGTTTTAAATAATGGTGTACCGTTAAGGAATGACTGCTTGAAGGAAAGTATTTCTTTCTATGAAAACTATTTTTATTTTGACAGCAACATACTGTATGTCACTGCAGGGATTTAGATAATGGAGGCCGGCTTTTCGAAACTATACGGACATTATTTTCGCCAACAATCCGATATTAGTAGTATGATTAAAATATTAATGAGATGCATATTGTGAGGCACAAAACTTAGCCATCTGTATAAACTTGGCGTATCCTTATGCTTAATAAATTCGTTTAGTGGAGCACGCCACACACGACTGTTTGGTAAGTCATTGAAGCGAACGTAGTATACTGAGGTCTTGGAGAAGAAATGGACGCAACATCCACAACATCTTTTAAAAGAGGAGGGTTAAACAAGGTTAAAAAAAAACATTGACGAGTGGCGGCATTTTTTGCGGTCCGATACTTTTTTTTTTGCTAAATATACTTTTCATTTTTATTAAATTTTACAAATTATCTTTTATTTAGTGCCCCTTTTCGATTCCGTTTTAGTTAACAGCACTGGTCGCCAGGGTTGCCAACTCTCACGCATCTGGCGTGAAAACCCAGATTTTGGCCTAAACATTTACTAAATCACTTACTGAAATTCGTAGGCAGCAGGCAGATAATTTATGGCTTTAATAATGAGTGTGTTTAGCAGCTACAATGACAAAAACTTAAATTTAAGTAATAATTTAAGAAACACTTATAGACAACACTTTTGTTGATTTTGTATAGAAATATCGAGTGTTTACAAACATGATTCTAAAAACAAACTGATTTTTGCACACTTCTCCATTTCATCTTCTATTTAAAAAAGGAATCAAGGATCACGAAGAGCATCCATGCTGTCATGTCACGAGGAAGGACGGAAGCGAAGGCAGGCGTGGGGAAAACCAAAGGGGAGTTTATTAACTGAAATTACAGCTCAGGGCAAAAGGAAAACGGACCACAAGGGGTCAAAACGGGGTAGGGAGGATCAGGCGAGAACACAGGGCAAACTGGGGAGCTTAGATCACAAACGCATAACACAATGTCAAGACATTATCACATATCACCTTCAATCAGTCTCAGGTCTTGGCGAAACAGCCAGTAAAGTCACATCACTGAGCCATCAGCCCAAACTAGAGCAGCTTTCCGTCTGACCCCTGACTGTTAAGGACCTCCCTCAATGGTACAACAGGACCCCATGTCACTCAGGTCCACACCCTAAGACACCCCACCCACTGTCCCCTGAACACCCAATAAAACACAGTACAGACGCTCCTCTACTCACGAACGAGATACGAACATTTCAAGTTGCGATCGGCCGGCTTTAATAACTTTTAACGGAAGTAAAAGTTATGACGGCATCGTGATGTCCAGTACTGAGACAACGATGCACACCGATTATTTTTGCGCTTCAAACCATTTCGTGATTTGTGCAAAATCGTGTTAATAGCTAATATTATAGGTTCTTTCACCTGTAATGACATGGTGGTTTATATATATCATACATACACACACACACACATATATACAAAATGTTTTTTTCCTTTTGGATATTTGAAATTAAAATTATGACTAGTAACATCTAGAAGCCACTCTTCTCTGCCACCTCTCCTCTGTTCTGCCAGTTTACATACGTTGCCTATACGTAATCACAACGTAGGTTTTTATGCGCGCGAGTTTTGGCACTAATTAAACGCCATAACAGACTCCAGTGCAGTTAACACCGATGTAACAAATCACCTTAACTGGTGTCGTAGTACTGATTAGCACCGATTGAGACAACCCGATTTTGTCCGCCTCGCGTTCGCAAATTAAGTTAAGTCTGATGTGGTTAAACCCCCTTCGTAGTACAGGCCACATGCCAAATCGTCAACAATTACATCCGGCTAAACGATAGAGTAATCCGCGTACGAAAAATACCCCCCAGGCCACAGATGACATTTCCCCAGGTGTTATGTTTACATTGATATAGGCTAATAAATACGACAAAACAAAACGATGATTAAAAACAGAACTCCCATTACCACTTAAATTGCTACCGAATAAATATTGGCCTGTTTTGTGCCAATACACCTTCACTCTACGTGCCAAGTCACACTGCACTACGAGACACCTGCATGCCTTTACCTGCATGACACGAAAACGTAACAGTACAGTACACTTCGTGCTGTAACCGCATGACACCGGCTCACATACAGGAATGAAAAAGTAGAAACTTACCCCCGATCGTGATGGTCTGTACTGTAGATCCGTCCAGTAATCCACTCTCGCTCCATGATAGCGGCCGCCCTGCTCCCACCGTCATCCTGGGCGGTGTGAATAACACCTGTTTGCGGGTGCTGATGCGAGCTCCTGCGGCGGATGATCACCCGGCCCCGAAGCCCGTCCCTACTGCACGCCTCCGATCCGTAGTACTAACTCTTCGTCTTCCACTTCTATCCTGGCTTCTCTTTGGAACAGGTGTTAATCATAGGCAAGTAGCCGCAGTTAGGAGGGGATTCGTAGCCGGGGTGAGATGACTGCGCATGCTCCGATGGTAGGGTAGCGATACCCGGAGCAGGCACAGGGTCCGGATAGATTTCGTGGGACGTCGGCGGACGCATTGAATTCGCGGCGTGCCAGCCCTTCTGGGTCCTTTTTTGGTTTGGTAGGTATTTTCTCCTTATTTTGTGGGATTGGAGCTTGCAATGATGGTAATAATAGTGTTTAAATAGTTTGTTTTGGATGTAACTAATTTTCTTTTGTGTGTTTTTTTTTTAACAGAATGGGGCACTGAGTTGCGGGGTAAACTGCTGTTGTTTAGGGGGTTTTCAAGGTGGATTTTTTTTTTAATTTTAAGGGTCTGCTTGTAAACCTCCCTGGTGTCGCTTTAATATATATATATTTTTTTTATCCGACGTTGTATCGTGTATTACCTAGCCACCTGGTTTAGTGGCTCCGCTACCGGCGTTTAGCGTGAGCGGCTGGCTAATTTTATTTCCTTTTTTTGTTGTATGTATATCTTGGATTGATTTAGGCAGTCTGCGCCAGTTCATATTCTGAAGCGCCGCCTAAATGTTATAAATCTCTATCCAGGTTTGCCCACAGGGTTTGTTTTATTGCTGTGTCATTCACTAGTGTGATCTGTGCTGGATGTGTGTTTTAAGGTTGTGCTGTACGGCGCAGCCTGTTATCTTGTCTGTATTGGGATGTAACTTGGTGCAGCATATAGGTTAATGCCTTTTGAACAAACCCATGATTTATGTGTTTTCGTTGTTTAATAAAGCTTTTTTTTTTTTCTTCCTTTTGTGTAACGTTATTTGGGGAGCTTCCCTTAAGCGCTGCCAAAGTAAGGGTAGCGTAGTCTAATTGCGGCCTGCTACAGGAGATGCGTTTACAGCACTTGGCGGACGCTCTCATGCAGAGCGACTTACATTTTTTCCAAATTCAGGGACAGTCTCCTTGGAGCAAGTTGGGGTTAAGGGTCTTGCTTAGGGACCCAATGATGGTAGTGCTAGAGGTGGGACTCAAACCTGCGACCTCTTGGTCCAGAAGTAAGCGTCCGAACCACTGGACAACCACCACCCACGCTCCAGATACACAGTCGAACCCGAGAGAGAGAGAGATTATGCAGGGGCCAGACACTCCCACATACCCCAGGCCTGCAGCTTTTGTGCTTGCAAGATGTGTGCCCCACCCCAACTGGTTTGATCCAGTTCTGAGGAGGGGGCGTGAGCTGTATACCACTATAAAAGGTATGTTAACTTAAAGTTCTGTGAGCATTACCAGAGAGACATCCTCGAAGTGGTTGCTCCCTGAGCTCAGCACTAAGTCAGCGTCATATTCTGAAGCGCCGCCTAAATGTTATAAATCTCTATCACACTGCAAATGAATGAATTTTGGTACATTTGTTTTTTAAAATCCAGTGTGTATTTAATTAATTGATAGTTTAGTAACTTTTGTGTGTCCAGAAGTATATAATGAGCGCTACACTTACATGGGTCCACTGGTAATCGCTGCCACCACCTTTTTATATAAATTAGCTGGGGAGGTCCAGACACATGAGACGGAGGTTTAAAGAGGGAATATCATTTAATACATACATCCTCTGGGACAACTCCGGGCAATAGAAAGCGATATACCATATTTTTTTATCGTATATCTAACAGTCGGGTTAGTGTTTATTTCCGTAGTTTTACTGATGTATCAGAGTACATACATAAAGTTAAAGGGAGCCTCAAACCACAAGATTGCATAACTGCCCAATGAGAGAAATCATTTTGTGTAAAATAAAACATAATAGACTTCAGCTGTGGGACCAAATAATACCACATAGGATTTGGACATTGCAGTCCCCCTCTATCATAAGGCAAATACAGTAGTGACAGGCGAGTCCTGGCTTTTCTATTGTTCCATATGAATATAACAAATAGCTTTCTAAGTTTTGAGAACAGATCCACCAGTGGGCACAAAGGAATGTTTTGAAATATATAAATTTTAGCAATACATTCATCTTTAAAATGTTAATTCTCCCAATTACAGAGGTTGGCAATGACATCCATCTATCTACTGAATCTGATATTTCATCATTAAAGGTTCATAATTAGCATTTACAATACCTTTTAATTTTGGCACAATCTTTATTCCCAAACAATTAAATTCTTCCATTATGTTAAACTGTACTACATCTAAGGGTGGGATCTTTCTTTCAATATTATTAAGAAGCAATATAGAGGATTTTGCTTGATTAACTGCATAACCTGAAAGGTCACCAAATGTTCTAATTCATTATAGTAATTTTTGGACTGATCTTCACAATTTAGTAATAAGCAAAATTACATCATCAGCATAGAGCGATATTTTGTGTTCAGTATTTCTGTGTTCTATTCCATAAATATCCGGGTGCGTTCTTATAGCTATTGTAGAGTGCTCTGTAGCTATTGCGAATAAAGTAACAGCTGACTCACACATGCGGGAAAGCAGAAATCCCTCCAGGCTTGGGAGTGTACCTTCCCAACAGAGAGAGCAGGCAGCCCTGTTGACGACCTCTTCTAATTGGCAATAAGCAACATTTACAATATAATGCACAATGAAAAAAATATATATATATATGACAAAATTACTAAATTGTATACAGAGCTGTGCAAAAGTCTCAGGTAGTGAATTTAACATTAAAATATCTGCAAATTAACAGTAACAATAAAAAATAAACTAGAATTTCTTCTGTTCTCCAAAAAGTTACTAGTGCTCCTACTCAGGGACACCCCAGCCATTCCATTCATGTGTTAAATTTCACCACCAGCTCATTTAATTAACATAATTACTTAAATAACTGATTAAACAACTGGTATTGATTATCCAAGGTGAAGTAGTGCTCCAGTCAAAAAATACATTAGCACAGTGGACCAATAATATATAATATTACTGTCACACGTCAGACTCATTCGGCACCACTTCATTATTAAGTGGGATTTTTTCAGGAGACGGTGTTGGATTGGCCTGCACTTCATTCCTTTGCCGGTTCATCAGTCTAATCCATAGCTGGTTCCATCTTATGGGCAGCGTTATAGCAATCACAGCAATTACAGCAATTACAGCAATCAGAACAATCCCAGCAGTCACTGCAATCAGAGCAGTCCAATCTATTGAGTGTCTATTTGAAGGGGTCCCTGCAGGACGAAGAGAAATAATTGTCAAGACATTTCCATATGGACATATCACCTTCAATCAGTCTCAGGTCTTGGTGAAACAGCCAGTAGTCTCACATCACTGAGCCATCAGCCCAACCCAGAGCAGCTTCCCATTTGACCCCTGACTGTTAAGGACCTCCCTCAATGGTACAACAGCAGGACCCCATGTCACTCAGATCCACACCTTAAGCCACCCCACCCGCTGTCCCCTGAACACCCAATAAAACATAGTAGATGCTCCTCTGCTTACGAACTTTCAGACATACGGACGAAGAGGACTAAGTCCAAATTGTGTTCGTTGGGCTCCTGTTACCTGTTCACATCATCAAATTTTGTCCTGCGCACCAATTCCACTTAGTACGAATTCTGGCCGCTACTCCCGCTGTGCAGCAGCGTAGCGTGCGTACTCCCAGCATCCCAGTTCTTTGTACTTGTGTATCGGTAAGACATGCTCTCTCGAGATCAAAGTTTACTTGTTTTTACTGTGAAATATTCTATGCATCCATTATCCATTTTTGTTTATTCTATCATTAGTAATGTGTTTTAGCATATGAAAACATGTATTGACTTTATATCATACTTACTTATGCATGTAGAATACCCATAAATGGATGTTGAATAATGACTTACGAACATTTCAAGTTACGAATGGCCGTTCGGAAAGTAACTCGTTCGTAAGTAGAGAAGCGTCTGTATTATAGTCTCTAAAATGTCTAATAACACAGGAGGCCCACAGTGTGATGACTGTATCTGCTGTAAAGTGCAGGTACTGGGCGACTCTGCACAGCCAGCATGACACTCTGACATCTTCACCCTCAGCCTGTAAAGAGCCGCTCGCTCTACACAGCCCTGTATCCCCTCTGATCCCGCGAAGGATATTAAACAACTGGCATCACTCGTAACTGAAGGATCAGAGAATGTAGGAATCACAGTGGAACAGAAGCATGTTTATCACTCAGGGTATAAACTCACCTGGAGGGTTTTCATCAGGAAATTCTTTGTCTTCGTATGGCTTACAAACATGACTCTCTGATTGGGGAGGGAAAAGAGAAACAAAATCAGCTGGTGCTCTATAATTTATAAAGACTATTTATTCTTGTTTATACCAAATAGAAAAACAGTGACACGGCCAGCATCTCTGAGCACTGGAAATATGTTGGCATTCTACACACGGACACACGCATCCATTGTGTTATGTGTGTCGTGACATCAGCACTGACATGCCACATGCAAACTGCACGTCACAGTGACACTGAGAGTGTCGTCATGGATACAGTTGACAGAAGCCCAGGCTGGGGGTCTCAGTGGAGCCTAGGGGCAGGAAGAGGGCAGGGGCCTCATTTAGCAAACTGTGTAGATTTCAGCATAAAAGCATGTACAAAAAAAAGGAAAAAAAAAACAGAAAATGTAAGATTTATCAAACCTGGCATGCACATATAGGTATGCAGTCTCTCCTTGGGTAAATCAGAACTATTGTGTAAATTTGCGCACATTCACGAGCCTGAGATCCTGTCCAATAGCCCCCTACAAATAACCCACAGTACAAATGAACTGCATGCTCAGGAAATATGCAAATCAAACCGGCAAAGTCCAACGATGGAGACTGTAAATAAAAAATACAAAAAGAGGAATTTTGTACAATGAGAGGCAGAGGTCCTGCTGTCAGAGATAGGGGCACAACAAAGTGATATTTGGGGGCCAAAGTACAGATATCACAAACATGAAAAAGTGTCATTTTGGCAACACATTGCCACTGCAGTAAATTCCGTTAAATCCACACAACAGCCCCCCCCCCCCCAAAAGAAAAAAAAATTGGGGGGAAATAAAGTGGTCGGATCTGACGACAGAGGGACAGATAACTTGCTACGCACAGGACCAGTGTGACTAAGTGTCGAGGAAAATCCACACACCTTTGCCCTCAAACTTCGACATGCTGATGGCATCTAAACTGGGGGATTCCCTATTATGCAGTTTTTTGCCCAAGCAGTTGAGAGATGCTGATATGGTACGTAAGACTCAAAATGAATGGATCAGGAGGAGACCCAGGCCATCAAGCTACTATATTTGTCAATATCATGTCGGCATCACAGACTCCTTGCACATTTATAGAATTGAATGGCTTTTAATTGAAAACCACAACTTCATTAGCATTAGTTGCCCTTATAGCATTAGAGAAAATGGAAATCACAGCACTTAGTCTTTACATTTGCCTGTTCACCCAACGTTTAGGGAAACATGATATAGCACCATGACAGTTTGGTTACGCCATCCAGCACGTAAGGCATGACGGAGCAGAAGTTTGGGTGGGATATGACTGATCGGTCTGCTAGGTCCCTCTGACAGGTGCCTGTTGCCAGAGAGCCAACCGTCGTCAGAACCTGTATGTGAACCAGTACAGCCTGAGTTTGAGCAGCTGGTCTCTATAATACTGGGCCGACATCAGCACATTATATGACTCATCGGCTCATAAGCCACATAAGTCAGTCATCATCATGGTCAAAAGAAGAAGATAAACTTCATTAATGCCAAGAGGAAACTCATCTGCATATAGTAACAAGGTATATAGAATAGAGAAACATACAGACAAAGCAAAACACAGTACAAACAGTGAACAAGAACAAAAGTAATAATTATCTTGCTGGTCCCTGAAAACTCCTTCTCTTCTAATCCTTCTGTTTATGGTGTCACTTTCTCTTGCAAGAACGCAATTATGCCATATTGCACTGCTGTGACTTTAGGCTACTTATATGTGGATACGTCCAAAGAAGTCTGAAATGTACATACACAACTTCCTATGCAAAATCCGGTATTTATTTAAAAATATTTAACAGGAAAACTGCGTGGGAAGTTGCATATGCAAATTTCTGGCTTCTTTTTCTACAAGCACATCTATAATATAATTCAGGCCCCAGGTCTCCTGTGATCAGGCCTGTCAGACAGACAGAGCTGACAGGAGGCCTATTAATGGGTGCATCATGTCCAACAGGCCTGATGTCAGCATGAGAACTGCCTCAATTACAGAGTAAAACAGAGTAAAGTAAAGTAAAGCTGCACAAACCTTCAGGCGGCGTCTCTGCAGCCCTTCGCTTCACAAACACAAGCAGCAGAGTCAGTCTGAGCCTCAGAGCTACAGCAGTGTGTGAAACACAAATGAGCAGGGGGCCTGGGAATAGAGAGGAGCTGCAGAGGGGGTCCCTACTGCTCTCATCTTCTGGGTGAGGGCTCTGCTCAGGCAGGGCAGGGGGGCAGGCTGAGCTGGACGAGGCTTTGCTCCTCAGAGACGGGGTCTCCTAAGGTTTAAGGTGGCCGGTCAGAGGGTTTACTTACCATCAACAAAAAGGCGATTCCTCTGCATCACTGCACCATTGATCAGACACTTATATCCCCCACGATCCTGTACTTTGACATCATTAATGACCAGTGAGAAGTTGTTCTCTTGGATGGATCCAAGCTGAGCCCGGTTTACAAAGTCACGGTGTTCACATATTGAAATCCCATTTTTAAACGAACAGATAGTCACACTTCCAAACATCCACGACACCTCAACTTCATTGGTGTCTTTAGCGGTTCCTCCATCACAGGGCAGAGTGACAGGATCTCCAGGACAAACATCTGCAATTGTTTAACATACAGAACAAAGTCATTAAAAGATCAGTATTATAATTACACATAATTCTAGCCCTCCACACTGATTGGTCCATTCCTTACGTCTGGGGAATTTGTCCTAATCATGTACCACAGCTTAAATTCAGCGCAATCAGTATCATCACAGAGAGCAGCTACAGCGTAACCAGCCATTTAAGTTACAAGAACACAGTGAGGGACCCGACCGTCCCCTATAACAGGGGGGTTTTACAGCCGACACCCATGTCAGACACTCACACCATCATATAATTAATAAAACAGATCAGAATTAACATATACAGCAAATTAGCCCACAGAGTCAGTATGAGGCGTCCACTCACATAAGTCTGCCCCTGAGTTGACAGAGAGACACTGTACAAGAATGAGGACCAGGAGAAGCCTGATCTTCCACCAGCAGCTATAGATGATTGAGATGAAAGAGGTCAGGACTTTCAGCACGCAGAAAGGATATTAACAATAATAAAAACTGAGACTGGCAGTCTGCATCCTCATGATCAAACATTAAAAACATCTCATTATGGCAATCTGTAGTGTTATTCATGCTGGTTAAGAAAAACCCCTACAGTTACTAGATTACTTAAGCTAACTAACCCACACATCTAGTTTACTGACATTGATATGTTATAACCTGCAAGAATATCAAGTCTTGATCATTGACTAGTACTAGTGATGCCCCAAACTTTCAGCGACTGAAAATATTCAGCCAAAAATGCCAAAAATTGAATTTTTTGTTTGGGCCGAAATACTTTTTGAAGGCCAAAATTACTGGCCGAAATCGCAATGAGCCGCCATCATTTATTCTGACTTTGTTTAACCACCAGCTGCAAAGTATGCACTGCAAAAACTGAAAAATATAATTTTCTTATATTTAGATATAATTGTAATTTCATTAATAAACTGACTACACTGCAAAAATGGCCTGTCAAATTTAAGATAAATTGTTTCTGTTTTGAGGCCAAGACGGCTTAAAACTAGCAAAATTATCTGCCAGTGCAGTAAGAAAATTGTACTCGGTAAGATTTCCTGAAATAAGACAATATGCCTAAACGCAAGCAAATTAAATTGAAATTCAAGATGTTTTTATTCAGTTTATTAATTAAATTAGAATTTTGTTTAAATATGCTTAGATTTTCATTTTTTGCAGCGCAGTAGCAGAGTGGACAGTGCTGAAGGCTGTAGTTTTTTGCCAGACAGGTTCTCATACCTGAAAGATGCCATTAGTGAGTGTCAAAGAGGAAAATGAGTATCAAGAGATGGAAATGATCCGCATCTTGACCATGAGGTAGGAAGTGAAGCAGCCAAGGGTAATATCCTCAATATCCAGGTCATGGAGCCTTGAGGGGAGGATGCTGCGGGACAGTGTCGAAGGCTACACACAAGTCGAGGGTGAGGATGCTGCGGGACAGTGCCGAAGGCTACACGCAGGTCGAGGATGAGGATGCTGCTGGACAGTGTCGAAGGCTACACGCAGGTCGAGGATGAGGATGCTGGTGGACAGTGCCGAAGGCTACACGCAGGTCGAGGGTGAGGATGCTGCGGGACAGTGCCGAAGGCTACACGCAGGTCGAGGGTGAGGATGCTGCGGGACAGTGCCGAAGGCTGCACGCAGGTTGAGGATGATGATGCTGAGGACTCCAGAATCAACAGACCCTGGAAGATCATTGAGGACTTTGGTTAAGGTGATTTCAGTGCTGTACAGAGGGCGTAAAAGATAAGCTAAGAGTTAACTAGAGACGACACGTTTGAAAGCAGATGCTCTTATAAAGCTGTAATAAAACAAGCTTACTTAGGTGTTTTCCAAGGAAAAGAAAAACAGGCGAGGTAGGTGAACAGAACAGGCATTTAGTTAGGTTGGGGGCGCCAATGATGTATCTCCCTCCTCACTCTCTTCTACCCCATTCACACGTACGGAATTTTAGAGGTACTAGAATATCGAGAAAGTTACAGTATAGACCAGTGGCCTGTACTACGAAGCGGGGTTGCTGGCTTATTGGGGTAACTTGTCGGATTTAAGGTACCACAGTTTAAATGGACTTCATATTCATTCAGGCCCGCACATGGAAAACACTGCAGCATTACCGCACGTGCCTTCCTGTCACCCCTCA